>LNSY01035829.1:0-11177 GCA_002024485.1 Artocarpus camansi
ACTTGATTTTGAGTTGCGTTATGGATTATAGCTTGGTTTCTCTTCTCCTTGAGTAGATCAAGCTTGAACATCATGACCTCAGCATTTTGAATTTCTTCGTACTACTTAACCTTGAAGCTTGGCAGCCCAACTTCTGCCGAGATGATAGCCTCGACCCCATAGACGAGGGAGAATAGAGTCTACCCGATGGTAGTTTGGGTCATTGTTTGATAAACCCAGAGAACTTTTGGGAGCACGTCGATCGATACACCTTTGAGATCCTCGAGTCTTTTCTTCAGGTTGTCTCTAATTGTCTTATTAACAACTTTAACTGCTCGTTACTTTGAGGGAAGCTTAGAGAGGAGAAGATCTTCTTAGTGTCGAGCTGCTCGCATAGGTGAAGGAGACTTGAGGACTCGAACTGCTTAGCATTGTTAGTTACAATGGTATATGGGATCTCGAACTAGCACATGATTTTTCCATATGAAGTTAGTGCATTTGGCCTTGGCCATGTTGGTACACAGCTCTCCTTCTACCTATTTCGTGAGGTAGTCGATGGCCATAATGCAATACTTAGATTGAAACCGGACTTGAGGAAGGGATCCGATAAGGTCAATGGCCCATTTGGCAAAAAGCCACGTTGATGTTACCGAGGTGAACAGTTCGACATGGTGTCTAGGCACCCTTATAAACTACTAGCATTTAAGGCATTTTGTGTAAAGTCCTTGTAGTTTTGTTCTATAGTCGGCCAATAGTATCTTTGCTGAAGGCATTTCTAGGCCAGGGAACGCCCCCTAGAATGATTACCACATAGTCCCTCGTGGATCTCTTTCATTAAATATTAGGCTTCTTTGGGCCCCACGCACTTTAAACATAGGGTAGTGCAGCCTAGTTGATTAAGTTTTCTACCGATCATCGAATACTAGGCCGAGTTGTTGCGAATCTGGCATGCCTGTTCTCGGTCATCGGGCAATTTGGTTATGGTTAGGTATCGGATGATCAGCTCCATCTAGGTAGTTTCTTGCTCTTCGACTACACTTGCTACTTCTTAGTTGATACTTGGCTTTGCTAATCTCTCGATGGGGACCAATGTGAGCTCGCTATTGCCCAAGCTCGAGGCCAGCTAAGCAAATGCATTGGCCTTAGAATTCTTAGATTTAGGGATCTGCTTGAATAAGTAAGCTTTAAACTGCCATAACAATGCCTTGACCTCTTGTAAATACATGGTCATGGATGTTGTTCGGGCTTGGAACACCCTAGCAACTTGTTGGACAACGAGCATAGAGTCGTTGTGGATTGTTATGTGGCTTACCCTGAGGTCTTTGGTGATTCTAAGTTTGGCCAAGAGTGTTATGTACCTAGCCTCATTGTTAGAGGTCTTGAAGTCGAACCAGAGTGCATAGATTGTCTTATATCCATCAAGGCTAGTTAGGACCAGCCCGGCACCTGAACCCTTAACACAAGAGGATCCATCCATAAAGAGTTTCCATTCTAATTTTGGCCCAAAGGCATGATTACCTCCACTCCTACTAGGAGTGTCTGTGCTCTGCTTGGTATTGATGAACTCGACAATGAAATCTGCAAGGGTTTGGGCCTTGATAGCCGTCTTCGAGGCAAAATGAATATCATATTGATCGAATTCGACTGACCATTTTGCCATCCATCCTAATATTTTTGGGCTTTACAGGACTTGCCAAGGGGGAACTTCGTTGGGACTCAAATAGTGTTGCCTTGAAAATACGGCTGTAGTTTCTGAGCGGAAGTGATGAGGGCAAATACGAGTTTTTCGAGCGGATGGCACCTCTCCTCATCAACCTGGAATGCATAGTTTGTATAGTAGACAGGCTTCTAAACTTCATTTTCTTCTCATACGAGGACCGAGCTAACAGCCTTTTCTGACACGACGAGGTAGGCATATAAGACTTCTCCTAGCAAAGGTTTGGATAAAAGCAGAGCCATGGCTAAATACCTCTTTAAATTTTGAAAGGCTTTCTTATACTCCCTCTCCACTTAAACCTCCCCTTGAGTGCTTGAAAAAATGGGTGGCACTTGCCGGTAGACTGGGAGACAAACCTAAAAAGGGTTTCTACCATGTCGGTGAGTTTTGTACCTCATTGACTGTCCGAGGTGAATGCATATGTATAATGGCTTGAGCTTTGGCTAGGTTAACCTTGATTCCTCTTTGGTTGACCATGAATACGAGAAACTTACCTAAGCTAACCCCAAACGCACATTTCATTGGGTTGAGTTTCATTCCATATTCCTAGAGAATGTTAAAGCTTGCTCAAAGATCGACCATGTGGTCTACTACTCATACGGATTTGACTAGCATGTCCTCCATGTAAACTTCCATGGTTTTATCGATTAGCCGAGCAAACATTTTGTTGACTAGGCATTGGTAGGTAGCCCTGGCATTCTTGAGTCTAAAAGGCATGACTACATTGTAGTAAAGCCCTTGGTAAGAGATGAATGCGGTTTTTATTTGATCTTCCTTGGCCATCTGGATCTGATTATAGCCAGAGTAAGCATCCATGAAGCTAAGTAGCTTGTGCTCAGTGGTTGCATCCACGAGCTGATCTATCCGGGGTAGCAGAAAGCAGTCCTTAGGGCAGGCCTTATTTAGGTCGGTATAGTTGATACAAACTCGCCATTTTTCGTTCGCCTTCTTGATGAGGGCTACATTTGCCAATCACTCTAGATACTTTACTCCTTGGATGAATTCAGCTCTTAGGAGCTTTTGACTTCTTCATTAATGGTTGCATACCTTTCCAGGTTGAAGGCTCTTCTCTTCTAAATGATCGGCTTGTAGTCTGGTTGGACATTAAGCCAGTGACTGATAATGCTGGGATCAATGCCAGGCATATCCTTATGGGACCACATGAACACATCCCAATGCTTCATGAGGAGTTTCTCCAGGTCGGTCTGGATCTCAAGTTTTAGCTAAAAACTGAGTTGGATCGTGTGATCAAGATGTGTTGGGTTCAGGTTAAATGACACCAAATCCTTGATAGGGGTGGCTTTCACCTCTTCTTCAAGCAGATGGGGGTCGAGGTCGGAGAGCATCTTAGGCGCTTACTCAGCGGAGAACTATATCTCATCGACCTTGTAAATGGTTGAGACATTTAGTTGCCAAGCTAATGTGGCCTTGACAATATTAGCATAGAAAGCTCAGGAATTCTTTTGCTGTGACTTGATTACTCCGACCCCATTGTTTGTCGAAAACTTCATGGCCAAGTGGTAAGTGGAGACCATAGCCTTCAATGCATTTAATGTCGTACAATTGATAATGATGTTGTACTATGAGGGCTTGTCAATGACGAGGAAGTCGATGATGCATGCTACTTGTGCAGTACCCTCACCTAAGGTGACCAGCAGGCCAACCTTTCCAATTGCTTAGATGCATTTGCTAGTGAAGCCGTAAAGTGGTGTTTGGACCGGGATAAGAGTAGCATTGCTGATCTTCAGCTTGTCGTATGCTTGCTTGAACAGGATATCAGCAGAGCTACCATTGTCGATCAGCACTTGCCGAACTATGTTGTTGGTGATGTAGAGCTCACACACAAGGGTGTTATTGTATGGGTGGATTAGCTTATCTACATCTTCCTCTATAATTGTGATCGAAATGTCTTACTAATGATAAATTTTATTGATATGCTTGGACATGTTGATGAGTTTGCCCCTCTCGACTAGTCGAGCTTCCTAGACGTAAGCGCGTCACCCACTCGATGTGTCCCCAGTAACTGGCCCTTTAAAGATCGTGTGAACAATATTCAGGGGTTTTGAGGCGTTCCTACCATCGTTACGTGGGCGATTCTATGCATCTCAGGTCGGCTAGTCATTTCTCCCATTAGTACAGCTTGGGGTTAGGACTTGCTCCACAAACTCCTATAAGTGCCTGTCTCAGACCAGCCTTTTAATCTAGTCCTTGAGTTGGATTTAGTCGTGGGTGTTGTGTCCTACATCTTTATGGAAATTGTAGTACTTATTTTGGTCTCGCTTCACCTTGCTGCCCTTAAGCTTAGGCGGATCGACTAGTAGGTTCCTTCCGCTCACCTAGGCAAGTACTTAGTCAATACTCGCGACTAGGGGCATACAGCCTTGGGATTTCCCAGTTGGCACTTTTGGCTTTTTGGTCTTCTTGTCCTTCTTTTGCTTCTTGTTTTGCTTGGCACTTGGCTACTCAAGCGTCATCGTCTGCTTCTTCTCCTTCTTACTGTTGCTGCTGCTACCTTCTTCTCGGCAGCTCTTCGTATATTTGACTGCATCATCATACCTTTGTGTGTAGCCAAGCATATTAGTAAATGTGCTCGGTTGCTCAAAGGCCAACAACTAGGTCAGCTTCTCGTCTTAGAGACCCCCAACAAAGCCATGCTTTAGGGTTTTTATCTTTGATGTGTTTGCCATCGAGCGCTGCTCAGGTAAATTGATTAATGTAATATCTGACGTTACCATCCCTCTACTTAAGAGCATAGAGATATGTTATTTCTTTTCTTCTTGTCTTTGTCGTAGAGAAGGCTACAAGAAGGCATTAGAGAGCTAGCAGAAAGAAGTAATTAACGCTAGTTCTAGGCGTCGAAACCATTGTCGAGCTGGTCTAGTCATGGTTAATAAAAAGGCCTTGCACATGGATGCATTGTTGGCATTTTATAGAAGCATGTGTCCTCGGTACAGTTTGACATGCTCATCAACGTCGATGGTCTCATCATAGGCCTTGATTGTGGGACTTTAAATTTTGGTGGCATAGGGGCTCGCATGATGGCATCGGTAAACGGCAAATCTAAGACACTGACGTCACCTAAACCAAAGCGGTTGTTACAAATTTTATCGATTTAGCACTACAACTCCCAGAGTTGGCAGGTGTTGGTATCATCTGGTAGTTCCACCCTATAGGATGCTCTACTCTTAACCCTTTCACCAGCCCTAGGGTGGCAACCTTGTTGAGCTTCCCCTTGATGCCTGAGCCGATTGAAAACGGAAGCTCAAGAGCTTTACAGCAATGGAGCTCATGCCTTCTATGGGCCGAGCCAGCCTTCTCAGATAAGCCTATTGTTAGCCAAGATCTATGTGTGGATCTTTTGGAGTACTCGAAGTCAGTTTCACTGAGGCTGGTAGCTGCTTGTCCTGCTCAACCCCTAACTTGGTTAGCTGGGGCTAGAGGAAGGAGGACTAGAGTTGGCTAGAGCTATGCTTGCTGTGTAAGTTGCTAGGTGAGTATTCGAATAGCATTTGTCAGTCCTTGGATGGGGTCTTAGGCAATTGGGTCATGCGCTTGTTCAGCCATTGCTGCACTTCCCTAACCCCCAGAACGGGATCTAGTAGCTAGGGGAGGCCTCTAGGTCTAGCTAGATTTTGGTTTCGAGTTTGGGCTTCTCCCAACCCCTCTTGTCGGGCAACCTTGTCCTAGGTATTACCTCGTATTACCATCTTCAGTTCATTAGTAGGATTATGGTTAGTGATTTCGAGTGAAGGCATAGTGCCCTCCTTCTAGCACCAAAATGTTGACGCTTACCATAATGCGGCGGCGGATCAACACCATATGTGGCTGCACATGGTGGATGGCTATTTCCTGCTCGACTCTACCTGTTTGGACATACCTACAATAAGAAGGATAAGTAACAAACAAGGGTTCTCCGACGCTCAAGGCAAGTATTGCTTGGTATAGAATGGGAGCTAGTTAGATGGGAAGGAGCACACTTGCTTGAATGCAATAAATGCATTATATTTATAAGTTGCCACTTGAACCCAATGTTAGGTGGGTTTTGCCCACGATCCATGTGTCATGTCCAGGCGTGTTAGAAGATAGAAGATAAGTATCATGCCCTCCGCTGGTGAATTAGTTCCCGACTGACGGCGAGTTATCCGCCATCTGTTGGCTAATGATGGCAATTAGCAACTTGCTTGCAAGTTAAAGAAATCCAACCCAAGCTGGTATCTGACCTAAGGAGGCGACCGTTTGTTTCGCAACCTAGAGGGCTCTGAAAAGCACCTCGGATAAACAATTCGTGCTTATCAGGATTGGTTATTCACTCCTAGTAGCTCCTGCTGAGCAGGTTTGCCGACCATCTAGAGTAGGGCTCCTCGGCAGTGGCGTCGAGCTTACTCCCAACAATGCCTAATTCTTAAAGGTTTAGACCGACAGTCTCAGACTTTTGTTTGCTTAACATATATTCAACAAATATGAACGTAAAAAAGACAAGATTAGGTAAATAATAAATAAATTTTTTATTGATAAAAATGTCTTTAAAACATATTACATTTTTACTCTATAGGGCATACATGTCTAACATCCATTCCATAACATAAAAATTTCATCAAAACTTGAACAAAAACTCTTGTTCACACTAGAAACAGTTTTGACTTTTACCTTAAAACTCCTTAATATTTCTCTAGAATTCTTAATCTTGCCTCTTTAGATGATTGAAGACTTAAATCATCAAAGTTTAAGCGAGAGAGACATAAAGGAGGATTCGGTTTCCATCATTAGTCATCACTTAAACATCATTTATGATAAAAAGTTAGGGCAACTGGCATGGTGGGATTGGACCACCTCAAGGGGTGTGGTGATAATTTTTCCACCTTAAAGGTGGTACCTAGGTGGGTCCCATATTAATTTTTACATAGTGTAAATTTATACTGAGAGTATTCTTCTTATACTACCGGTATTCTTTTCTTTACAATTCATGAGATTTCATAACCTTCAATACTTATTTACATTCACTACTTAATATAATTCTTATACTACTTAACTTTAAACAATCCAATTTTTGTACTGCTTAACCTTACACAATCCAATTCCTACACTACATTATTTTTACTGTGTAATTTTTATACTACATAACTTTATCAGTGTACTTCCTTGCACTGCATCATTATAATACTGTATAATTTTTCATATTATTATGTAGTATTTCTTAAATTGTATTTTTGTCTTAGTATTTGTTGTAATACATTTTGCAACAATTATGCTTTCTAACTTATTTCCATATCATTCATTCTTTATTTAAAATTATGGCATGATTTTTACCTTTAAAAATCTCGTTTTTGCTTTTATGGACTTTATCATAAAAATTGGATTAAATAATAACCCCTGTGATACATATTTAGCTTAATATAATCCTTAAGTTATTGCATTTTTAATATATTAAAAATGCTCGGGTGTCACATTTGATCAAGGGAATCATAAAATAAAACAATATAGCACTCCTTACAAAATTGGATACCATTACTTACAAATAATGTATCCTAAATTAAAACTTTTGGTAAGAAAATTTACGCCTTGACTATGACCCATAGCTCGACTTCGACCTTAATCCCCTCCCAATGTCAAGGGGAAGACAAAAGGAATTAACTTGACCTTTTAAAAAGATTTTTAAAAATTTGAGTTAAACTCCAATTTTTAAAATTTGAGGATCTAAAATATTTTTTTAAAAAAATTTTGAGGGCTAATATGTATTTTTTAAAATAAGGGATAAATGTATATGCAAATTTTTAAAAATTGAGGGACCAAAATATTGTTTGAAAGAACATAAAACTGCATTTGACTCCTTATCTTTAGAGAATCAATGTTTGACCACAAATTAGGGAAAAAAAAACTTTGCATATAGACCACAAATATCGACCTTGAATTCGGTTTCGAAACTCGACCCTAGTCCCAAAATTCTACAGGCAACCTAGTTTCGATACTTGACCCTAGATCATGGCCTTGAAACTTGATTCCGACTCTAGTTTTGGAATCTGATTCGAGTCCCAAACTTTAATATTTTTGAAATATTTTATGTATTTCTTATTATATTTTTAGTTGTGATATGCTATATGCTCTAATACTATTTTTTTCATATTAAATATCATAATATGTATAGGTTTTATCAAAACCAAAAATGCTATCAAGTACTATATAGCTAAATAATACAATACGGAGTACTATTAAGTATAACAAACATCCTTTTATCCCTTATTGCACATGTTTTACAAAGATAAAATGTCATAAAAATAGCATTGCAAGGGTGAATAGTACTGCCAAACCCAGGTTGAAGATAAAAGTATTGCAAATGCAACCTCAAACTAACATGATGTACTTCAAATATCTCAAATGAACCAATTAAACAACATTCGGTTAGTGAACATATGAACAGAGTCACGCCTGCATTGATTGACATACTTAAAACAAAGAAGAAATACGTGCATGTTCAATAAAACAATTAAAAAAAAGTACCATGCACTCGTTTAATAATTATAGCAGATTTGTGTCTTAGTTGTACTGAAGAACATTGTTGAAAACATAAACCAAGAGAAGAGAGATTGGGTATAGCATGTAGGCTAGTGATGCTGTCCATAGAGCGAAGGTGTAGCGAAAACTGGCAATGAGGCCTACAGTAAAGCAGACAATTAGAACTGCCAATACTTCTGCGGAGAATTCCCACGTCATTTCTCTAACATATATGAGTGACAGAAGCACTGAAAATCCTAGAATGTTGTTCATGAAAACTCCACCGTAAATCTGCATGGTTAAAATATACAAGGCTTTAACAGTGTTAATCTCTTAACTATGAGTGATATTATTTTGATCCCCAAGAGAAATTTTTCTTAACATATATGTTACTCCTTTAACTTTGATAAAATCTTATTTTTGCTGTTATTAGTGACATATGTATAAATCATATAAGCTTTAATCATGTTTATTTGAACGAAAAATGAAGGTTTATGAAGCAAAATGAAGAGCTTTAAAAGTTTAGAGGCAAAATGATATCCTTCAAAGTTTAATGAATAAAGTGAGTAGTTTTGAAAGTTTCAGGAGACAAAGTGATGATTTTTAAGTTTAAGAGTAAAGTGAGAGTGACTCTAAATTTTAAGAGCCGTTTAAGTTAATAACCCTTTATTTTTGACAGTTCTAGTCATTGATCATAAATAAATTTTTATAGAAAATATTGCATAATACGCTTTACTATCATTAAAATCTTTAACATTTGATACTCATAAATTCGTAGCCTAATTGACCCTGCGATAAAACAATTTAGAAGTAGTCTAATGAACGAACCTCAGAAAATGTCAAAGAAGTGGTTCTTGGTGTCTGACGACTTGCCGTAGTTATTGCGGAAGTAGCTGCCCTAGCACTTGTAGCCAAAGGGACTAATATGAATGAAATGAAGAAAGAAGGAATGCCTGCGGATTCGGAGAATTTTTGGACACTCTCTATAAGAGGCTCAGCCAACACTGATAATGTTACTACTCCAATAACCAAATAAGTTATGGCTTTCATCCATGCAACTGGTGAGTTATCAACCGATCCGTTATTGTTCTTCTCCTTATCCACCAACTCGTCAGTTTCTTCCCAAGATTTCTGTAATATTTATATGTTTTACTGATCTAATTAGAAATTATAATAAAAAAAAAAACAGAGACAATATATAGATGGCTCAGTCTGTAAAGAACAACGAATTGGTGATGCCAAAAATTGAAATTGGTTTTTTCTTCAAGAGCTTTCAAAAAGTCGCACATACGTATTTTCTATAAAGAACACAAGTGAAATGACTGTGCTAAGTTTTGAAAGTTTGGAGATTGCTAATTCTATTAACTTGATACAGCATTCTAATGAATTATGGGGGCGTCGATTAGAGGATTATCAATTCATTAAAGAGAATTTAGATATTTATCATCATTTTGTGCTTAAAGAGGAAATCTGTTTTTCATTTCATAGATTTTATTGACTTTTTTATACAATCTTTTTTCGTTCTTTAAATTATTTTTCTCATACTTTTGAATCGTAAAAAAAAAAAAGAAAAAAAAACATTTTACTTTGTTTTAAGAATTATAAGATGAAATAATAAGTGTCAATAATTTTTGAGATATTCTAACTAAATTGGCAACCACTAGAACTTCAAATTAAGTTCATTAGGAAAAGAAAATATAAAGATACAGTAGAGGAGATCAGCTCTTAAAAAGGAACAAAAACAAACTACAAAATAAAACCCATTCCAAAATAGGATAGTTACCATATTTAAGTTGCACCTCACTACGCTAAATAGAGATATTGTATCATATTAAATTGCAACTTGGATATAGTTTCCAATATTTGAGAGTACTTTGTGTAACTGGTTCAACATGATGTATAGGTTACTTACTTGGAAAATGTCATCCTCGGTTCGAACTGACGAATTCGAAGCTTGACTTGCAGTTGTGTTTACTAGCCATTTTTCTAGTCCCTTAACCAATTCTTGCTCACTTATTAAGTTGTCTCCATTTGTGTCTAGCTCTTCCATCAATCTTTTAACTGCTTCATTCACATCTATTGGAATTCTACCAAACCTTATGTCTAGTATCAGTGCTTTTAGTTCACTTTGTGATATGAAATTATCCCCATCTTGATCGAATTGTTCGAACAACCTAAAGTATATATAGATAAGACAAAGTATGAACATATATTGATATATAATATATATATATATATATTATATACATGTCATGAGAGAAATTTAATGAATTAAATACCTTAATTAAGTGGCATAATTAAGACAAACATGACGTCTAACCTTCTAATATTTGGTAAATTAGGCCTGCCATTTTCTGTCAAAAGGCCTTCCTGTCCATTGCGTAGAAAGTTTTCTTGAATGCCCAACATTATACTCCTCTTTATTTCGCGTTCTTTTCTTTTGTTTTGTACCCAAGGTTGAAAAACCTGTGCAGGAGTAAAAATGAAAAGAACCATTTAAGACAGATATACCTACTTTAAATTGTAAGGGTTCAAAATGTGCTGATCTAATTTTGTTTTTACTCCACTAAATTTTGACGAGAAACTGAAATTTAACACAATTTTGTACTAGAAGTATTTAAACAAAAATTCGTAAGACGTTTATTGCAGCTTTAAAAGAAATGATGTGTAAGCTAATACTGTTATAAACGTTTTAGTAAGGTGGCAAAATGGTCCCTGCCCTAGTTATTGCTTTTCTTTTTGTTACCGGCAAAATCAGAACAACAAGACTCACTCGTAAGCAGGGTGGACCTAAAAAAATTAAATCAGAGCAGGCAAGAGCATATGCTAAAAATTTCATTAGGTTTCATGTATAAATTAAGAGAAAGATTTTGAATCTTATAAGCTGGCAGAAATATAAAATCTCGCAATTTTAAAGAGGGAGAATTACAAATTTCGTCAACTTTCACATAGAAAATTAAAAAAAAAAATTTATTAGAGACAACCGTTCACC
>LNSY01036013.1:0-11287 GCA_002024485.1 Artocarpus camansi
CTCAAAAAATAAGCCATTTTTCTAATTTTCACGCAATTTCAATAAGAAATCCTAGCTTTCATTTTATACCCGATATGGTTATTGTAATTCACAATTTGGTCCAAAAAACTGGAACACTTTCTTTTTCCTTTTAATGCCCCGTGCGTGCACGCATATTTTTATCTTGATGTTTGTCTTCATTTTTTTTTATCAGTTTGGATTCTTTCTCCTTTCTTTTGCTCTTCTGAACACTGTTTTGTATTTTTTTTGTATTTTTCTATAATTAAATATTTGACAATACTAAGATACTTCGTGCAGTGGTATTGGTATTGTTTTTGTGAGTGTCAAATATTTGTGCCATAGTAGCTTGATGTTAGTTGTTTCCTCTTTTCCATTATGAAAAAAGTGGAGTTTAGTTATAAAAAGTTACAGACAATATAAAGGCAAATATATACCAATTACTACACTTGCAACAAAAACACTGCTTCTTACGACTCGAGGAAAAACACGCACAAAGTGGAAGACATTGTTGTTATCTGTAGCTGATCAAAGCCTAAGGAGATAACCAAACTTAATTGACCCTCTTCTACGGTAATGAAAACTTACAAATTAGAGAATTCTCCTATTCCTACTTTGGTCCTCTTAATACCAACTCTAACTTCAATATTTTAAATAAATTTGAGTTCTCATTTTTTGAGTAGTAGGCGTGTTAAGATTGCCACAGTCAATAATAAAAGATTGTATTCACTAATAAAACAAATAACAATTTATATTAGTAAAAAAGTTAGAATCCAAATTGACATTCCTAGCACTTGGGTCGCCGGATTTTAGTAGGGTATTCTACCTTTGTGGCTAGAGTTAATTTTAGTCGGTTGGAATTATAGGGTATGACCCTAGAGGAGTGAAGTGAAATAAGAAAAATGTAGAGTTAGTGGATAAAGTTTTGGGACTCTAGTATGTAACCCTGACTTAAAAAGTCTGCGTTTTTCTAGGCCTTTGTACAAAGAAGGCTCATGCAGTCACTAACTTAAAACTTAGCCTAAGTTGCTAAATATTAGATAAGAAAATGAAAGTACTATAATGAGAAGATAAAAGATTTAACGTGCATCAGATAGTATGTCTAAATTTAGAGGTAAATATATTACCCAACCACGTTAAATCTACTTTGTCTTCTTTTTAATCTTTTGTTTTTTTCTTTTGTTGATACCTTTGTTTTCATTGTATGTCGCTCCAACGATCAACACTCTAATCTCTCGACGATTTGTTTTTCTTGCACCGTCCCTCAACTTTTGTCGTTATCTGCACTTGGCAGTCGTACCTGCACTTATGCCAAACCTAATTATGTCCAATACTTAATCATTTATATGCTTATATTCACGTTTAAGTCCGCATATGGGCTTAGAGACTTTTTTATAGGAGAATTACACTTTAACTTTGTCTGGAGGTCATGATGTGCTATCAAAGTATAAGGCAGGTTCTTTAAGCATTGATGCAAGGTGTTATTTGTGAGAACCTTTTTACATGTCTTAGAAAATGTTATACATGCATGCAGTACCTTGATGTTGCTTTTAGCAAAAAGAGAGAGAGGGGGCAAAAAAAGGAGCCACTTAACGTTGCATGCATGATGTTGATTCCAAAGTGGGACCAACTAAAGTTTTCTGGTGGTTCAACTCTAGATGAGGAGCATAAATTTTTGTCTTGAATTTATTTAGATTAATGGAAATTTTTAAATTTTAATTATGCTATAAACATTAGGACATGTACGCTTTAGGTTTAATAATTCTACATAGGATACAAAGGAAGTGCTTAACATTTATGTGAACTTAAGCCTAGGGAGTGATGCAACAGAAAACAGATGAGAAACATGGCTATCACAGTGGAAAAAGTCTTAAGAAATTCCCTATTTGATATATCACAGTCTTGTTAATCCTCTAAACAATAACACAACAGTTAAAAAAAAACTATATTTCAAGAAAAAAATTAGTAGACCGAAAATTTAGTTGATGCAATAGCACAACTCCCACAAAATTAATTAGTATAGTTAGTAGTGTAACATGTACACTACTACTACTACTACAATATAAATAAATAAAAGAAAAAACAAACAAAACAAAAAGAAAAACAAATTAAACAAAAGAAAAGAATTAAAACTGAATAAAAGAATAGCTACATGAACATTTGGATGAAAGTATAGGGTTGAGAGTATAAATGGGGGATCGAAATTTCAGGAGCACAGTGTCACATAATTTACTTCTCAACCCTATCTTCTTGCCATTTGGGATCTCAAATTTACTTCTCAACCTCATTGACCGTACTCTTTTGGATACTGGCCTTTATTACTTGAAATTAATTAATTAATAAACAAAGTTGCATATATGGGTCCGTCGAAGAATTCAATTGATTTATCTAACTTATTTATTATAGAGCATGTTAAAAACATTTTCTGTTAGATACTAGAATGTATCATTTTTTAGCGGGTCCATGATCATCTCGAAGTATATAGGTCAAGCACATACATCGTTCTTCCATAAATATTTTTACGGTTGATAGAAAAATCTTATCAACCGATGTCTAAAAACCTATAGCACTAAGGCTATGCCAAATTTTGCAAAGAAACAAATCTTGTAGATGAAAAACAAAACTAAAAGCTAAAAAAAAAAAACCACAAATTAACGACATTATTATAAATGAAAAAATAAAAAGAAAAATTTACAAGCTAGAACACAAAAGCACAAGACCGAGCGTTGGGATTCATGCCCTGCTACATATGAAGAATCACATTTAAACCATTGGTGTCTCTGATATGCATTTCGTTAGTGTCTCTGATATGGTACAGGCATCCATATTTACTGTTGCTTATCAATGTGGAAATCATGAGCGCTTAGGTTTTCAAGATTTCCATTTCAATGTTTCTGTTGTGACCAGGGGCCACTTTCATATGCTTGCAGGATAATAAGACCGCCTCTTTTGTATGACCAGTTGCGTTAGAATGTCTTCTTGATCATTCTCGTTAATTTTCCATTTCCTTTTCCTTAAATTGCTGAAAACTAAGAATACTACTTTTGTTCATTAGTTGGTTTATGAAGCTCATTCTTGTTGGATTAGATATAACTATATATGATTTTGGAACAATGTTCGTGAAACTGCTTCTCAAAACTTTTTAAATGCACATCATATTAGCTTTTGGGCAGTAAAATCTCTTTATTCTTTAACTACTTCAGATCAATATTTAGTATGATATTTAAAACAAACTGCATACCTTTTCTATCAATATATATATATATATATTGAATTTTGTATTAATTATATATAATAAAGGATCAAGTCAGTTTGAATTGATCTGTTGTGGATGTGAAACCACTTCTTCAGCTTCCCTCATTTTGTGTCTTTTTAGTAGTGATTCATTTTGCATATCATTCAGGCTACGTAAGTTGTTTGGTATTTGTAATTACACTGATATATGTTTGAAATCCTCAGCATGCAGGCAACGATAGAACGTTATAGGAGGCAAACAAAAGACACTCAAACCAACAACAAATCCGTTGAACAAAACATGCAGGTTCGTTATATTCGTCCTCTCATGAAAATTAAAAAAAAAATCCTTTTTAATTTTGAGCAAAATGAGCATTGAGAATTATCTTCAAGAAGAAATCATTAGAAAATATTAATTCTATCCCATTTACTTTTTCCTTTTAGTAATGTCATATGCATATATCTATGTGTGTGTGTGTATATATGAATATATATGCCTCTAAATTAGGGATATTCGCAAAATAAGCTTAATCCAATCAATTCGACGTGACCAATACGCCTAATTTCATTGGTTAGGATACGTTAATAAATTGTGAAAATCCTAATTTAAAGGTTATGATTAGCTTACGGATTAAAAATTTCTCAATCCACAAAATATGCAAATTCTTGAAGAATCCATTTTGAATTTATTACATCTAGTCAGTTTGTCATAATAATTGATTAGGTTGTAACAGATTGCATTTTTTTTGAACCTTTTTTTTATTACGTTTATTTTAATTTCTAATAGTGAAAACTTAGACCTTCAATAGTCTTAGCTTTAAAGGTCCATATCATAGTCCCAATTTGTCAAATCCAATCCAATTTTGGATATTTTGGATTGGATTAGATTGGGTTGATGAACTTGATTTGTGATGGATTTGGATTTTTCCAATCCGATACTTTTGAATTGAATTGTGAATTGACTCGGATTCTGTGAGCACTCTAACCATAAATAGTATGGTTTTAATATAAAAAATGTATAGGGCAAGACCAATATTCAGCGAGGACTTTCAAGCTATGAGACCTATAGAGAATTCTAGTTTGACTTTGACGTGAATTTTGAAAAACCAACATGCTATCACCAACTATAAGTAACAATACATGCAGCCGTTTATTATAATGAAGAGAACACATTAATCTTGGAAGAATTTGCATTTCTACGTACTTTGCATGTAATTTTTTACTTTTCTTGCATTAATAATTTAGTGATTGCATGTAAAGTAATCAAATCTAATTATTGATAATATTATTATCCCTTTCGTACCCCATGCACACGTGGAGAGCTCACAAAATTTCTCTAATAAAATAATAGGGTTAATTATATAACTATATGTTAAAAAAGGAAAGAATCGGTTGTGATATCACCAAATATTAGGAGAATTATTTAGCTGTGAATAGTTATTATAAATAGAAGATTAGTCAACTTTGTAGAATAGGAAATTGGATAGACTAGCTAGCAGTAGTAATTAGTTTCCTAATTTTATGATTTATTCTCTCCAATAAAGAGGATCCGTGTACACTTGTGTTAATATAGAGCCAATATAGAAAAAACCTATTCTATACTATTTGTCTTTTTCAAGCCTTCATGGTACTAGAGCCACTCTAAGAAATTCAAAAAAAACCTAGTTTCTTTTTTTGTACCATTTCTTCATTGATCAGCCATGTCTGATGTCTCCTTTGAGTCTATTTCGTCTGTCACAACCCAACCTGCTGTCACAACTTAGCCAACCAACCATGTCACCTAAGCCCCCAATACCGATTCTCACTCTGTTCAGATCACAACTATTTGTCTTAATGGCAATAATTTTTTGTGGTGGTCCCAGTCTATTCGGATGTATATCGGAGGACCGGGAAAAATCAGGTATCTAACAAGGGACAAGGCAGCACCAGCACCAGAAGACCCAACGTGCGCGACCTGGGATGCAGAAAATTCAATGGTGATGACTTGGCTTGTGAACTCCATGGACGAGGACATTAGCTCCAATTATATATACTACTCCATAGCCAAAAAACGCTAGGACAATGTGAATCAGATGTATTCTGATTTGGGAAATCAGTCTCAGGTCTTTAAATTGACTTTGAAACTTGGTGAAATTTGGCAGGGGAAGACTCGATCACCAAGTACTTCAATTCTTTGAAGCGTCTTTGGTAGGACCTGGATTTGTTCAAGGATTATGAATGGAAATCCATTGACGATGATGCTAATCACAACAAAAAACTGTTGAAGTCATCGCATTTACAAATTCTTGCTGGACTTAATGTAGAATTCGATGAGTTACGGAGATGGATCATTGGCAGGACTCTACTGCCCCCACTTGGCGAGGTGTTTATGGGCATTCGAAGAGAACAGAGCTGCCGACATGTAATGTTGGGGAAGAAGACTTCCAGCGGGCCGATTGAAGGTTCTGCTCTTATAATTGCTGATGCTACTGCTAATTAAGTAGCCAATTTTTAGTGAAAAACTGAAGAGAAGCCTCCGAGTCTGGTGCGACTATTGCAACAAACCATGCCATACTCGAGAAACCTGTTGGAAAATCCATGGAAAACCAGGAAATTGGAAGAGCAGAAACAGTCATGTGGTTCCTACTGTCAATGAAATTGAGACAAGTCCCTTCAGCGAGGAGAAAATGGATCATCTCCTGAAGCTGCTGAAATCTAATTCTTTATCTAGTATTCCTACTGCTTCTTTTGTACGAACAAGTGGTTCACTTGATGCCTTTTCTTGTTGTTCAAACTCTGCTCCATGGATCATTGATTCTGGAGCCTCCAATCATATGACTAGCCTTTCCAATCTTTTTAGCACTTACTATGTTCAAGCCTTGAAAAAATTTGAATTGCAAATGATAGTTTCTCACCCATTGCAGGAAAAGTTCTAATAAAATTATCGGAGAATATCAATCTTAATTGGCATGTAACCTTTTGTCTGTGAGTAAGCTAACCGAAGAATCTAATTGCCGTCTAATTTTCTGTGATTCTTACTATGAATTTCAAGACTAAAGCTTGGGAAAGAAGATTGACAATGCTAAGATAATAGATGGGCTTTACTACTTTGATGGTGACTTCTCTAGTAATAAAAGAACTAAGGCCTTAGTAGTGCTAGTTTTAATTCTGTTTATGAACAAATAGTGCCTTGGCATCTAAGGCTAGGACATCCTAGTTTTCCATATCTTAAATATTTGTTTCCTACTCTATTTAAGGGTTTGAATTGTTCATCGTTCTATTATGAAAGTTGTTGCATATCTAAGAGTCATCATATCACTTATTTACCAAAACCCTACATTTTTTCAAAAACCATTTTATTTAATACATAGTGATGCTTATGGAACTTCAAAAGTCACTACTATCTCTAAGAAAAAAATAGTTTGTTACGTTTATAGATGATCATACCTGTTTGTATTGAGTTTATTTGATGAGTGAAAAATCCAAGGTTAAAAAACTTTTTAAGAATTTTTGCATTATGGTTGAAACTCAGTTTCAAACAAAAATTAGCATTTTTTATGCTGATAATGGAACCAAGTATTTTAATGAAATTTTGGGAAGTTTTTTGAAGGAAAAGGGTATCCATCATCAATCTACTTGTTTGGATACTCCTAAATGAAATGGAATAGCTGAAAGAAAAAATAATTTATTTGAAGTAGCTCGTGCTATACCCCATTTTTGGCTAAGTGGTGGGAACCATGGTTTTTACTACAAATTTAGTTATAAATAGTATAAAGTTCTTACATGTTACAGTAACAAATAAAAAAAATTGCTAAAGCTCTTATATGCTACAGTAAAAGTTCTAACTATTGGTTCCCACCACCCTTCCAAACACCCTAATGATGTTTTCAATGAATGTTCTAAAATATCTTTAGCGAGAAGCTATTTTAATAGCTTCTTATTTGATTAACCGAATGCCTACACGTGTTTTAACATACAACATGCTATTAGAATGCTTCAAAAAATTCTTTCACTTATCCAGGGTATACTTGGATTCACCTCTAAAGGTTTTTGGCTGCATTGCTTTTGTTCATATACCTAGTAATACTTGGTCCAAACTTGATTTTTAGGTTGAAAAGTGTGTTTTTATCAAGTATGCTTCTAATGAAAAGGGATATAATCCCCAAACAAGAAAAATTTATGTGAGTATAGATGTCACTTTCTTTGAAAATAAATCTTACTTTGACAAAATTCTCTTAAGGGGGAGAATAAAGTGATGGAAGAAAATTTTTTGGACGCATCTCCTATTCCTTTACCAAATATGATTTTGACTACGTCACCTCATTTTTCTCATCCTACAGTTATTCCTAAAAATCAAAGTCGGAACAAAGTAATGAGACCAATGAAAACAATGAATGAAATCCTAGTCCTACAGTTCCAAACGTTACTGTATCAAAATATGGGGAGAATCATAACAACCAAGCACAAACAAGCCCAATACTGAGACTCTAGTTTATACTTGGAGGAGATCCCATCAAAGCAGACAAAGTCAGCCTATTTCTCTTAGTACTGATCAATCTCAACCCTCAGGAACTAGATCTGCAAATGCTACATGTAGTACTGTCCCTCACTCATCTTTAGTTCCTATTGATTCTCCTAACCAAGAACCATCAGACCTTAATATTCCTATGGCTGTTAGGAAAGGAACTAAAACTTGCACCAAATATCCTAGATATCTCATTGCCAAATACCTTTCTTATAAAAATATCTCTCATACTTACAAGGCTTTTACTTAAACATTTCACACCTATTTGTTCCGAGAAACATTCAGGAAGCAATTGATGATCCGAATTGAAAATTAACAGCGATGGAAGAGATGAGTGCTCTTACAAGAAGTGGTACTTGGGAGATAGTTGATTTACCCAAGAAGAAAATAATAGCAGGCTGTAAGTGGGTCTTCAATATTAAATGTAAAGCTGATGGTAGTATAGAGAGGTACAAAGCAAGACTAGTAGCAAATGGCTTCACCTAGACCTATGGAATTGCTTATCAAGTGATCTTTGTTCTAGTAGTCATGATAAATTCAATAAGAATCATGTTATCTTTAGCTTTAACTTTTAGCTAGCCATTACATTAGTTGGATGTAAAAAATGCTTTTTAAAATGGAGATCTTGAGGACAAGGTCTTTATGAATCTACCACCTGGGTTTGAGGGAAAAATAGGACCAAATAAAGTCTATAAACTAAAAAATCTGTATATGGTCTCAAACAGTCCCCTAGAGCTTAGTTCGAGAGACTTGGGTGAGCTATGAAGAGTTATGGCTACAGTCAAAGCCAAGCTGATCATACCATATATTTTACAAACACAATAGAGAAGGTAAGGTTATAGTCTTAATTGTCAATGTGGATGACATAGTCTTGACAGGTAATGACAAATAAGAATTAGAGAAGCTAAAAGAAAGGCTTGCAGCTGACTTTGAAATCAAGAATCTAGAAGCATTGAAATACTTTCTTGGAATGGAGTTCGTTAGATCCAAAGAAGGTATATTTGTAATTCAATGCAAGTATGTTCTCAATCTACTTGATGTGACAAGTTTTCTAGGATGTAAACCAGCTGAGACTCCTATTGAGTCGAACCTTAAGCTACAGCCTGCTAAAGTTGAAGAAGTTTAGAATAGAGAATAATATCAAAGACTGGTTAGATGATTGATTTACTTGTCACATACATGACCATATAAAGCCTTTGCTGTCAGCATGGTGAGCTAATTCATGCACATACTAGGACAAATACACTTTGATGCAATTATAGAATTTTCAAATATCTGAAAGGAACTCTTGGAAGAGGTCTCCTGTTTAAGAACCGTGAGCATGTATAAGTTGAACCCTATACTGATACGGGTTGGGCTAGGAGTACTATTGATAGATGGTCAACATATGGCTACTGCACATTTATTGGGGGCAACCTTGTTATATGGTGTAGTAAAAAGCAAAATGTGATAGCTTAAAGTAATGCAGAGGCTGAGCTTAGATCAACCGCTTATGGAATTTGAAGTGTTGTGGATCCAAAGACTATTGGAAGAATTGAAGATCTCTAATCTATTGCCTATGAAGATATACTCGGATAACAAAGCTGCCATTTCAATCATCACAATCCAATACTTCATGATAGAACAAAGCATGTAGAAGCAGACAAACACTTCATCATGGAAAAGCTCAAAAACATATTGTTCTGTATGCAATACATTCTTACTGCCAAATAAGTTGCAGATGTGCTTGTAAAGGGACTTCCTACAAGACAGTTTGACAGACTAATTGGCAAGCTAGCAGTGGAAGATATTTTCAAACCAGTTTGAGTGGAGTGTTGAAAAGGAAAGAATTGGTTGTGATATCACCGAATATTAGGATAATTATTTAGCTGTGGATAGTTAGTGTAAATAGGAGATTAGTCAACTTTGTAAAATAGAAAATTGGATAGACTAGCAAGTAGTAATAATTAGTTTCCTAATTTTATGATTGTATTCTCTCCTATAAAAGAGGACCCGTGTACACTTGTGTTAATATAGAGCCAATACAGAAAAGAACTATTTAATATTAATTGTCCTTTTCAAGCTTTCAATATATCTTTTAATTATTATTATTTTTACTTTATATTTCTGTTTTTAAAATCTACAAAGGTATCTTTTGAATTTAAAAAATTTGTTTTAATTTTATTCTTTGCAGACTTTTTCAACTGAAAAAAATGAAGATAAGATAAATATATTGTTAATTAAGCCTAATTATTTATAAATTATATATTTCTTCTTGATAAAAAAATTTAAAAATTATTTTAAAATTTCAAAAGTTCTAAGACTTATGATCTTTTTAAAATTTGATGTTTTGTTTTAGTTTTTTTTTATGTTTTTAATATGTAAAATATTTTTCATAACTAGTTTAGGGTAGTTATATTATTTTGTTTAATTTTTTTTTTCTATTTACAAGGATGAAATTGAAAAAAAATTGTAAAATTCAAAGGATACCTTTATAGTTCCTAAGAACATAGGGATAAATTAAAGAATAGTTAAAACTAAGTGGTACAATTATGTAACCCTAAAACAATATTAGAAAATTGGGGTGGGGTGCCATTTTATGGCCTCTTTAAAATCAATTACCATAAATTTTTAAAATTAGGCAAATAGCCATTTATCAGTAATAAACTTTAAGTTTATCAATTTTAGTTTATCAGATAAACTCAGTTTATCACCGATAAACTTAATAAACTCAATTTTGTAACTGATAAACTCATTGACTTTATCAATTAAACTCAACTGATCACTGTTAAATTACGATTTGCCTAATTTTAAAAATATATGGTCAGTTATTTTAAAAGTACTTTTAAAAAGTTCATTTAACTCTTTTATCCTTAAAACATTTTGTACAACAACGTTTGAAATTTATCAATCAAACTTTTTCTAAAGACATTCGTAGTAAATGGTCAGTGTTTTAGCTTTTTGGTATCAGTAATCTTCCCTCATTATTTATATAAAAAATATCTATTATTTTTCAGTTATTATCGTTTTTTAATAAATAAATTCGTCATTTGAAAAATGACTTTTTATTTAATATACATCTTTATCATTATCCTTGTAGAAAAACACAGTTACATATATGCAAATTCAAACGCAGACCACAAAAAGCTCACGCACTAACAATTCCAATGAACACTATCATCCATGGAAATAAACATATATCGCATATTAAACAAAGCACAATCAAAGCCTCTCAGCTTCACCCGTGTCACAAACATAAGTGTCTTTTTCATCTAACAATTCACCTACGTAACTTTCATATATGCTGAGCTTATTATGCTCTACTCAAACCAAATAGAGTGCTTTTACTTATAGCTAAATTTGTTTGGAGCCCAAGCCAGGGAATGCCATGTGGCTGCCAAAGGAAATGCACAGCTACATGGCATGCACTACGTAGGGAGTTAAAATCTGTTGTTTCAAAAGGATGTATGTTTTGTATGTTGTCAATTCGAAATTGGCCAAATCATTTAAATTTTTAGGGTTTTTTTCGCTTCTGTCTACCAAACTTTAGAATTATTCTTATTTTGTCTTATA
>LNSY01036014.1:0-11833 GCA_002024485.1 Artocarpus camansi
AAAGTCCTAACATCACATGATCTTTTAAAACTTAAGCTTCACTGTAGGTTGAGAAGTTAATATGACATATTTAACTTATCTTATTTTGTTTAACTTGTCTTATTATGTGTATGTAGTATGACATATTACTACATAGCACTATATACCGATACTAAAAACATGCTTAATTGAAAGTGCATAAATAATATATTTTAATATAGTATACATCACACATCATTTACGACCTAACAAGATGCTTACAGATCATATCTTAAATAAATATGTGTGTCCTAATAGAATTATGGCAAGGCATATCACTATACATAGATATCATAATTTTAGAAATCATGTAAAAACATTTTATTTAAAAACTATTCATACTGTAGATAAGATTTCTACTTACCTGTTTTTAGTGAAATAGGCTTCCCTCTAAATTCTGAATTCCTCTAATGGAAATAAATCTGTACAAATCACCCATGGAGAGTATGTAAAAATACTTTATTTTATGCTATTTAAATTTTAGCATAAACATTAGCATTTAAGCACTATTCACATTAGTATTTTCCTTTAATCATAAAATTCACTATTTGTATTACAAGGTTTAATTATTTTATTAAATCTTCATAATAATTATTTTTTTTTCTTAATTGCTATTAGTTCATATCAAAGTTGATAATTAATTAATTATCTATTGTTTCTAAACTTATATGACCTTAATCCACTAATTTAAATATTTTCTAAATTCATGATTTTTGAACTAAGTTTTAATTTACCCAATTCTTAATTCATTTAATGGGCTCATAATTGGTTCTAAGCCAATTAAACTAAAAAATGATTATATAACGTCATATACACTATATTATTGAACTATGACTCGAGCGGCCTTTCAAACTATAACAAGCATTGGACCCGTACCTAGCATTGTGGTATTAGGCCTTTAGTATATCAAATTTTTATGATAGCTATTTTAGTGTCAAATTGAAAACTATTAATTTTTTTTTTATAAAATCTCATCCATTTAACTTAGAGTTTCAAATAAAAATTGCTCATTAGAATAATGCTCAAAATTGGTAGCGCATGAAATCTCAAGCTTATATAATCTTTCTATAATGCTATAGTTTCTTAGCTTATTGAAAAATAGGATTTTGTAGTCATGCAATCTTTGTTTATAAAAACTAGTAGCGGAAGGTACTTTCAATTAGTTTTAAAAAGTTAATATGAAATCATATGTTAAAGCTAGTTTTTCTTTTAAATTTTGTTCCTCATGAAACTCACTTGTTTTTAAATATGTGTCTTAATTATTTTCATGCTTGTTTTAAAGTCCTTGTTAACATGTTTTGACATAATTGTTTCCTGGTTAAAACTTTACAAATTTTATCGATTAAAAAGTTTAGACTATTTTTAAAAATCCCAATTAAAGGATAATTTAAAAGCAAATTTTTACAAAACTTTCTTCACAATAGTTCTTTATTTTGTTCTAAATTAAAACTTTTGTGTTTGACAAAAATTGCAACTCGGTATTGAAACGACCAAAGACTTCAAAACTGTTTTTTTGCTAAAAATTACAGTTTTTGGACAGTTTTGGAAAATTGTCCATAACTGTAATTTAGAGATAGGTTTTGGAAAAAAGTCTCTCCACAAAAATTGTTCATCCCATCGAAATCTAAAACTTTCATATTTAACGAACATGAAATATAGACCAAAAATGGCCCGAAACACCAAAACGGTTCTAACACCCCCAAAACTATTTTGGAGTATTTCACATACTACTTCAAGTAGTTTTGGGACTGCTTTAGTATAGTTTTTGGGACTGTTTTGGGCAGTTTATAAGAACTAGTTGGAAAGCCTATTTGGAGTCCAAACTAAGCTTTTGCTTAGTCATAGGATTTTGTTCAAAACATCAAAAACTAAAAGTTCTGTGGAAAAGTTTTTAAAAGGACTTTAAGGCTTATGTTTACGTGTTTAAAGTTTCTAGAAAATTTTTCCACAAACCAAAACTTGCGAAAACATAATCCTAACATGTAAGTACTAACTTTTTACATTCCATACATGCACAGACTAAAATAATCAACACATGGATAATTATTACAAATCATTCCATACATGCACAAACTAAAATAATCAACATATAGTATCAGAGCCCTAGGTTTTAAACTTTGGGAATTACGTACACATAGAGAAGACAATAAAGAACCACTAACAGTCCAATTTTATTTTCAAATTGAAAGAATGACACATAGACCTCATTTAACTTCTATTGATGCAAATCTTGCAAATGACAAAGGCATGATGGGGGCTATGTTTGTTGCTTTTCAACATATGGCAGCAAAGGCACAACGTGAGGATTTTGAGGCGAGTCACTAGCATAAGTATTTCAAGGAGTTTCGACGTACGACTATCTCAAATTTTGACTAAAAAAGGGACCTACAAGCAGCCGAGTATTGGTTTGATTCTGTGGTAAAGCATCTAGATACACTTGGGATACTAGCAGAATACTAAGTTGAATTCGCAGCTTACAAACTGGAAAGAAGTGCAAACACCTAGTGGAGGCAGGCCAAACATATGAAAAATAATAGAAACATCGACCGGAATAGATTTGAAGAATTATTCTATAAGCGCTATTTTCCACAAGGGTATAGAGATCATAATATCATTGAATTCTACCGATTGGAACAAGGCAACATGACAGCCTAGGAATATAAGGCAAAGTTCACTAAACTGGCCAGATTTGCTTCATTCACCATGGCTTCTAAGCAAGAGAAGTGTATCAAGCTTCAAGAAGGACTTAAAGGGTTCATCCGATGACAACTGGTCACCTTGCGAATCCAAAATTATGGTGAGTTGGTATCATCAACTCTGTCTATGGAAAGCGAAAATGTTACTTACTATGAGAACAGAGCAAGGAATTTAGGCAGGCCCTAAAGGAACAATAAGAGAGGTAATAACAACCATAAGGCTCAAGTGAAGAATCAACTCGGCAATGCCAACAGTGAGAGTAGCAGTTCTTCAGGTAGCACATGAAGCAATCTATATAATTTTCATTGTTACTACTACCAACAACCAGGACATATCAAGAGAAATTGCCCGATATAGAATTCTCGGCAAGGATTCCAAAGTAGAGAGGGTGCAAACCATTACTCCTAAGCTCAATTTTTACTCAACCTCAACAAATCCCTCAACCGTAGTTTCACCAGTTTACTCTTTAGCAGATGCACTCCCCAGCATAAGGTTATTAGCTGTCGAGTTTTTAGAGGAATGTTCCATAGTATAAAGCAACTAGTTCAACTAGTGTGCAGTCTCTTCCACTATAGTAGTATCGACTGACAAACCCTAGACCTAGTAGTGCTAATAAAGGAAAAGGAAAAGGAAAAGCTAAAGGTCCATCTCAAGTCCATACGATGACCGCAGGAAGTTTTGACACTCGGCTTATGTCTTGTTTGATATTGGTGCCATGTATTCTCTTATTTTGAATTTATTTGTAAATACCCTAGGATTAGAAATAGAGGAATTCAATAAACCCTTGATGATTACCTCACCCTTAAGGCAAATATATGTAAATAGTATGTATAAATCCTATAAGATAACGATTGGGATGAGATTTTTATGAGCACCTATGATGTGATCTTAGGAATGGATTAGTTATCTTGATATAATGCCATTGTAGACTATCACTTTAAGAAAGTGACCTTAATGATCGATAGAGGAACAATGATGACCTACCAAGGCGGTGATGATTGAATGATGAGCGAACAATTCATGAAAACATGTTTTGAAGGACGAAGAAACTTGGCTTGTTACATGCTTCTTTTGAACCTAAAGGAAGAAAATCTAGTGTAGCAGGAACATAGTGATAATGGTAGTTGATGAGTTTGATGATGTTTTCCCCTATGAGTTACCAAGATTATTACCACACCAAGAAATTGAGTTTAATATTGAGTTACTCCTTGGGACCGCTCTAATTTCTAAAGCATCATGTCGAATGGCACTAACAGAGATGAAAGAACTAAGGAAGCAACTTCGAGAACTTACAGATTAGGGACACATTTGGAATAGTACATCATCGTGGGGTGTGCTAGTTCCCCATTGCCAAGAATCGATAAGCTATTCAATCAGTTAGGAGGTTCTCGATTTCTCAAAGATAAACTTGCGTTCAGGATATCATTAACTTAGAATCAAGGAAGACAATTTTCCAATGATGGCTTTTAGGACTCGGTATAGACACTTTGAGTTTCTGGTAATGTCGTTTGAACTAACGGATGCCCCTACAGCTTTCATGGATTTAATGAATCAGATTTTCAAGCCTTATTTAGATCAATCTGTGATTTTGTTTGTTACTGACACACTAATCTATTCCAAGACCTAGAAGGAGCATAAGCAACACCTAAAGATTGTACTTCAGACTTTACAGGAACATTAATTGTATACTAAAAAGGAGAAGTTAGAGTTTTGGTTGACCAAAGTGAAGTTTATAGGGCACGACATCTCTGAGCAAGGTATCTTAGTGGATCCTTCCAAGATAGAAGCAAAAGTACAATGGGAAATACTGAGGAACATGGCTGAGATTTGTAGCTTCTTAGGACTTGCTGGATACTACAGAAAGTTCACGCAAAACTTCTCCAAGATAGTAGTTCCATTGACACAATTGATCAAGAAAGATGTCTGGTTTGAATGGCATATAGAATATGAGTATGCCTTCCAAGAGTTGAAGAACCGATTGACCACAACTCCAGTGCTGATCATATCGAGTAATGACGAGCCTTGCAAAGTTTACATTGATGCATTAGGACATGGACTTGGATGCGTATTGATGCAACACAGGTGGGTTGTAGCATATGGATCACGACAGCTAAGACCTTATGAGTAGAACTACCCCACTCACGATTTAGAGTTCACAATAGTAATTCATGCACTAAAGATTTGGAGATGTTATTTGTATAAAACGACATTCTAGATTATCTCAGATCATAAGAGCCTAAGGTATTTGTTCACTTCAAAAGATCTAAATTTGAGGCAGCGGAGATGCATTGGAATTTATGGAAGACTACAACTTCACACTATAGTATCATCCAAGAAAAGTCAATGTCATTGTAGATGCACTCAGTAGTAAATCTTCTAGAATTCTAGCTTGTCCGGCATTTGACGGTTGGAAAATAGATGCTACGATAAGTAAGCATGTGTTGTAGTATTATGAAGATTACAATCTGGTTTCGGTATACCACATGGAATCTACTTAAATCTCGTTCAAATAATGAAGCAGAAGCAACTGTAGGATCAACATCTACAAGGGATATAGATGTGGATTTAGAATGGAAAGCAGTTTAAAGAATGGGAAATACATGCATATGGGTCATTTTATTTTAGGAAATCCATGGCGGTACCTGTGATAGAAGAAGTGACAAAGGCTATAACGGACGAAGCCCACAAGTCTCATTTGCAATTCATCTAGGAAGCATAAAGATGTATCACGATCTAAAGAGGCAGTATTGGTGGAGAGGTATGAGAAAGGCTATTTTCGAATATGTCACCAAGTATATGACTTGTCTTCAGGTGAAAGTTGAATATCAGAAGCCCACTGGACAACATCAGCCATTTCCCATTCCTGGGTGGAAGAAGGAGCACATTACGATAGATTTCCTCACTAGTTTGCTAAGAATAGAGCAGAAGCATGATACAATTTCGGCCTTTGTTGACAGATTGACGAAATCAGTGCATTTCATACCTTTTAGATCGATGTGTTTGAGGAGAGTTCTTGGAGAGTTGTATCTCAAGAATATAGTCAAACAACATGGAATTCCACTGTCTATTACTTTTGATAGGGATACCTGATTTAATGCCAAATATTGAAAAAGTTTCCAAGAAGCACTAGGCATAGATTTGAACTTTAGCATTGCTTTTCATCCTTAGACTGATGGGTAGTTTGAGCGAGTTATCCAGATTCTTGAGGACATGTTACATGCTTGTATATTGAATTTTGGCAAAAATTAGAAGAGGCATTTGCATCTAGCTGAATATGTGTACATTAATAGTTACCATGCAAGTATCTGTGTGGCAACTTTTGAGGCACTCTATGGGAGACCATGTCAATCACCAGTATGTTGGTCAAAACCAGAGGATAAGATCGACATCAGACCTAATGAGATCCGTAAAAGCAATAAGAAGATCGTCGTGATTTGTGATTGATTAAAAGCTACTCAAACTTGACAAAAGAGTTACAGTGATGAGAGATGTCAACCTTTAGAATTTGAAGTAGGTGACTTTGTTCTCTTAAAGGTTTCATTGCGCATGGGTATCTCGTGTTTCGGTGCATGTGAAAAACTTGCATTGAGGAACGTTGGACCATTCGAGATTACTTATCGTGTCGGTGTAGTTGCTTACCGACTTAATATTCCTCCCAAGTTCTCTCATATTAACAATGTGTTTCATGTGTTGATGCTTCAAAAATGCCCACCTGAGTTGAGCAAAGTTGTTTCATTCCATGATGTATTGATCTAGGAAGACACGACCTATAAACAGGTGCTAGTCTAGATCATTGATCAGAAGATAATAAGTTTGTAGCATCATGATATACCACTAGTGAAAGTCATGTAGCATCACCACAAAGTTGATGAGGCAACTTGGGAATTACAATTAACGATGCAAGAATTGTACCCACATTTATTTTGCTTTTGAGATGAATTCTAATTTTAAGGATGAAATTCCTTTAGGGGGAGAAGAATTGTAATGCCCAGAGATTAATTAAGTATGATTAATATATAAATTGGTAAATTAATGTGCCTAATCACAATTTAAACTTAATCTAATTATTTTGTGATATTATCTTCATTAATCACATTTTAATTACCTTGTTGATTTGTCTTAACTTTGGTATTTTAATTTTAACTCATTCTTAGAACTTAACATATTTAAACATATTTTAACAAAACAACGTGTTGCCCATGGTTTTCTCAAAACCAACTCAGAAGTACAAAATACCAAGACAATCAACTCTCTTACTTCCCCCTTTATTTCATTTCACTTCCTCTCCTTCCTACCTCACTCGCCACTCTCTCTCTCTTTCTCTTTCTCTTCTTTTTCCTCTCTTCCTGTTTCTTTTCCTGTCTCTATCTCCCTACAAAAATCTCATTTCTTCAAGCATAAGAGCTACTCCTCAACTTTATTTTCAATTGATCCAAGGCCAAGAAACAAATCTTAAGTTGCCGACTTTCTTCAAAATGTTTACTTAAGGTTACCTTTCTCTCTCTTCAAAGTTTCTTGTTTCTACTCTAAATTTGTCTAAACCTTCAATGCATGCATGATCTGAGTTCATACAATTTAAAACAACGCGAATTCGAGCTTTGTTTGAACAAAATCGAGCTAAACTAAGTTTTTTTGTTTGTTTTTCCCATTTTGGAATAATTGTAAATTTTTGGGAAATTTTATAGAAAAGTGTTTAATGTGTTCCATTATGTTATTCTACTCTTTCTGAGTGTTATCCATGCTCCAAGAACTATAAGACAGGTTAAAAATGGGCCTTTGAGCTCGGATTGGACGAGACTCGAACATTGTAATTTTCTAGATTTTGACAGATCGGTAGGCCAAACTCATCATTCAGTAGACCAGATTCAAAGTTTGGCAAGCCAAATTTATTTTTTGGCAAGCCAAATTCAAGTGTTCAACAGGGCTGACTCAAGTGGCTGGTAGGGCGAACATCAATAGTTTGGTAGGCTAGGCTAGGGTAATCAATAGGCCGATCGGGCTACATAAAACTAGTAGTTTTCACTAGTTTTCATTGTTTACTGATAAAAGGAAGTTTTGACCTTGTGACATGAATAATTGGACTTTAAGGCACACTAAGACACCATGAAATAACATACTAAGGTGGAATTCTCTAAGTTAAGCATTGACGAATCTAGTTCACGTCTAAGGTTGTTTGCGGTTCCAAGTAGCTGACGTATAGCAGGCTAAAACTATGATGTATGTGCTATCGTATTGGATAATAAGGTAAAACTGTAGACCCTCTTTCTTTGTTAGCCATAATTTTAAAGAGTTTTAGCCACAAATTATTTTCCTGAAAATGTTTTTAAGGGATGATCATGATGTATATGTTTAGTTATTTTCAATAACTATTGAATAATGAAATGATCATAATAAACTGAATAGTGAATGTAAATAAGAAAAACTTGGTAACATGAGACTCTAGTAATGATATAAGTACTACAACAGTTAGTACCGAATGAGTCAAGAACTCCGTTCGAAATGAGACATTAGTGCATGATGCCATGTTTAGAGATTAGGTTGTATTGAGAGCGATCTTGGGGACAGTTCTTGAAACCTAGCTGGGCCACTATGTTGGTGATTTTTAATGGCTTTGCACATGGTAAAAATGATGAATTAAATATTAGATAATCATTGGACCGAAATGATAAGCATGTAAATAATTGGTTTTATCTATTGCCTTTTTATAGTTTTTGTATTAACGTAATTTCTTGTATTTAAGTTAATATTTTTAAAACTAAAGTTCTATTCAGCCTTCCACTCACAATTTTTACTTATTTTGAAAATACCCCTTCTTGATTGTTCACAACATACTGCTGACTGGACATTACTAATGTATGCGTGAATCGTAGGAGTTTTTAATTAAGATGTTTACCTATTTAATTAAGGCATGTATTATTTAATCATTCTTTATTTGGATTGAATTATAGTTGTATTTTATTTATGTCGATACTATATATGTGCACAAATATGGGTCCGGTATGGCCTAACTCATTCTCGTTGGTTTTTACTACTTTTAAGTTACATTAGTTTAGAGATAATTAACTAATGTTTTAAATCTACCACATGTTTATAAATAAATCAATTAATTAATTGGTAAGTTTAGTTAGAATTTGTTAAATTAATTTAATTAAACTACCACATCATCACCCATTTTTGGGTTCGTGATGGTCTAAGTAGGTAAAAGAAAAAGGATTGAAATTTACCCTTTAGAGTTTACTACCGAAGATCAAACTTTCCCCTTTTTCTATTTGTTACTTATATTGCTCATTTTTCTTCTTCTTCGGCAAGCAATCTTAAGGCAAAATGGAGTGAAAATTTTTGAAGATTTATGTAGAGAAAATCGGCTCTTAGGCAAGAAAAAGGGAGAAAATTTACTTAGGGAAAACTTGTAGTTGGCCTAGTTTTAGTAGGTGGAGAAGAAGAGGAAAGAATTTTGGTGAGACTTGAGCTTGATTTGAGCTTGAATGGGATAGATTAGGAGAAAAATCGTAAAGAAAATTTTAGATAGCCTCTTTTAGAGTGTTTGGTTTTTGGGAGAGGTTTTGGAGAGAAATGGTGACCAAAATAAGATATTTTTATGGTTCACCTATTTATAGACCAAGGCTAATCTAATTGCTCCACCTAACTAATGTTTAATTTAGTTTCTAAGTGACTTAGATGATTTAAAACTTTGGCTTAGGGCCTTAAGTATGGCACCAATTTTGAGAGCAAAATAGAGAAAAGATTGCATTTAATCCATTCCATGCCTTGAACCTTACCTAGCCCATGTTTTCATACGATTCATGTTATAACTTTGATTGCTTATCCTACAAGACTTTCTTAACTCAAGGGTTACTCTTTGTATCTTGTTCTTTCTTGCAAGTTTCTCCTTAAGCCTATAATTCTTTATACAGTCAGCAATAAATAACCTAACTGACAGGAAAATTTAATATCTGATAGGTCACCTCGTATTTTTCAAATATGTTGACATACCAACCATAGTATGAACCGATATCGATACAAGATTAATCACGTATTGATTTTGACTAGGTTAAGTTTAGAAATTTATTATAGACTTAATAAAATACCAATTTTGACTGGTTAAGTCTAGAAATTTATTATAGTTTTAATAAAAATCTATACTTGGCTTTTTAGTATCTAGACTCAATAATAACGGTTTTTGACAATGTCACTTTTTGAGCTTAGGTAGCATTTCTTACTGAAATTGCTACTCGTATATCTTCGATTTTAAATTAATTGGCAATTAAAGATCTAATATATGTTAGAGTGTTTCTTGGTATACTACTAGCACTGTATTGTACTTGATAATTCTTGTAATATGTTAGAGTGTTTCTTGGTACACTATTAGTACTGTATTGTACTTGAAAATTCTTATGATTTACATTCTTAAGTAGCATATGGATTGAAATTTCTTCCGTCTTAAGTTGCGATAGACTTTATCAACCAAATTATTAAATCACAAAGTTAATAAATTTAACTTTAAAATTTACTGTAGAATTTTGAAATATTTATATTAATTCTGTAAATCCTTCAGTCACCAAAATTCATACATGACATTTCTATAAAAATCCTTCATTTAAATGTGTAAAGTATATTATTTAATTTAGGATTGTCTCACCTTTTACTAAAATGGACTACGTTCCTAGGGCTTGTAATGTTAATTTCTTGATTTTACTAATAATAAACTCTTTAAATTAAACAAAAGCTTACTAATTTTGTTTAACATAGTTGAGTCTATTCAATAAATAGGTGTCCAAGCACAAGACCACATCGAGTCTAGATGCTAAAAGTGCCCCCATCTAATCAAATAAGATTAGTTGGGGGCACTAATTAAGTTTATTCAATAAATAGGCATCCAAGCACAAGACCACATTTTTCTTCATTTTCCTCCCCTATTTTTCTTCCTTACCCGAGCTTTTCAAGAGGTCTACAAGAAAAATTTTTCTTCCATTTTCCTCTCCAAAGCCTAACTCAAATCAAGCTCAAGTCTCACTTAGAAATTTTCCTCTTCTTCTTTACCTTCCAAAAACTGGGCCTACGACAAGTTCCTCGAAGAAAACTTTCTCCTATATCTTGCCCTAGAACAGGTTTTCATCTATATAAGTCTTCAAAAAAAAATTTCCCTCTATTTCACCTTAAGATCACTCATCAATTAAGAAGAAAAGGGAGAAGTGCAAGTAAGGAATAGAGAAAAGAGAAAGTTGGATCTTTTGTAGTAAACTTCAAGGGTAAATTTCAATCCTTTTTTCTTTTCTTTACTTAGACAAATCAAGATTAGAATTTTATGGGAAAAGTTAGTGTTTTAGAGTGTTGACATGAAGAAGGAAGAACTAGTAGCCCTAGATCAAATCAACAAGGAATTGTCATCAAGGGTAAAGGTCCTAAACTTTGTTCGTAAATTTACTAAAATTAAAGTTTATATTTTTATGAGTGATTAGATGATTGGGTGAGGAAATGATTTATAATAATTATTTATGTGTTGATTAGTTTAGTTTATGCATGCATGTGATGCAAAAAGTTAGTGCTTGCATGATAGGTTTATGATTTTTACAAGTTTTAATTGTGAAAAAATTTTCCACGAACTTTGGGGGCTTGAATAAAGGCCTTAGAGTCAGTTTTTAAAACTTTTCCGAACATGAAATTTTTAGTTGTTGATATTTTGAACAAAGCCCTGTGACTAAGCAAATTTTGACTCTAAATAGGCTTTCCAAGTGGTTTTCATAAACTGCCTAAAATAGTCCCAAAAACTACACCAAAGCATTCCTAAACCTGTCTAAAGTAGTTTTTGAAAAACTGCAAAAAATAGTTTTGGAGTGCTGGTATTGTTTTGATATTTTTAGACCATTTTGGTTTTGAATTTCATGTTTTGGCAAATAGGAACATTTTAGATTTCGATGAGATAGATAACTTTTATGAAGAAACTTTTTTTTCCCCCAAAATCTACCTCTAAGATATAGTTATGGATAGTTTTCTAAAACTATCTAAAAACTATATTTTTGAGTTGAAAATAGTTTTTAAGTTGCGGGTTGTTTTAAGACTGAGTTTTAATTTTTGCCCAACATGGGAGTTTTAGTTTTTAACAAAATGAAGAACTTTT
>LNSY01036139.1:0-10735 GCA_002024485.1 Artocarpus camansi
GCCGGAGGAGGGCTCACGCGCCGCCCAAAGTGGTGGTGAGACCCATTTTTTCCCGAGCTGATTTCTCCTCCATCTGACCACCAATCGCCGTGATTTTGGTGTCTATGGACTCAGGGTGAGGAGAGGAGCAAGAGGATATCTTTTTCCCAGCTCAATTTTAGTTGGAAAGGCCACGACGGAGCTATCCCCGTCATCGCCGTGGAGCCTCGCCAGAGCTGTTGTCTCCGGTGGCGATGAGGCACACCGCCGGTGCCAAAATGCTCAAAGAGAGATGGTGAGCAAAAGCCCAACCTCAATTGCTCGGTGGCACCGCCCCTCACCGAAGATCGAGGAAGCTCGCTACCGCCGCTGTAGGTGACTTTGGGTTCGTCGTTTCAGGCCAAATTGTTGGCTCTATCACACTTAGAGGAGTGCGAGGAACGTGTTAGACACCTTAATTGCAGGCAACGACGTTAAATTGACGGAGAACGGCCTCCGCCTTTGAGCACCACCATGGAGGAGGTGGAGCCACTGTTCCACACAATGTTGAAACAACCCTAGCTCTGGTCTATACAGAGTTTAGTGGACAAGATAATCAAACCACAAAAAGGCTTAGAGCATAATTCTTCAAGATGAAATGTTGTTCAATGGACAAGGACTTAGAAAGACATTTCAAGAAGGTGACTCAAAAATTCTACCAAATCGATAGAGTTAATGATCCAAACCTGAAATATGTTTTGTTATCCTTCACACCAGACCCATTAGAAGAAGAGACAATGAGACTCTCGACACAAGCGAGAAAAGAATTACGAGCGATTACTCTTTGAGAACTCACTAGTTAATCATAAAAGTGCTAGAAAAAATTTACTCTTAAAACAAGTTTCTACAAGAGTACCTGAAGCAGTCAAAATAGCTAGATTGAGTGTGCAACAAAAATATCTCATGGTTAAATGTCAGACTAGTTCTAGTTGTTCCTATTCGCACAAAACAAGAAAATTCAAAAGATACTTCCTTAAGAAGCACTCCTCCAAATAGAAGTTCAAATGGAAAAGGAAAAAAAAGGGAGCAGGACATATCAAGTTCCTTAGGAAGAAAAAAAAGATCGAAAAAACATCTAACAGATGCTACAAGTGAAGAGAAAAGGGCCATTTTGTTGAACAATGCCCCATGGGTAAAACAACAAAATTGATCTCTTATATTGACGACACCATAGGAATTTCAATCTCAGATAATGATGTGGAGTCTATATTCTTATTAGAAGATGAAGACACTCTGGAATCACTATGTGCATTTCAACAAGCTAGAGGATCAAGCTCAAAAGAATAGACAAGATGCTACAATATGGATGCTATCAACCTAGCCCAACCAGTTCCAATAATCAAAATGCAAGTCATTCCGTCTAAGTATGTGAAGCCAGTCAAAGTAGTAGCTTTTTTTGATACAAGTGCTTCGTAAACCATTATGAACCCATATATCCTACCACCAGAATACGAGAAAAAGAAGAAGCAGTATTTTCATGCTACTAACTATAGCATCTTTAGCACAAACTCATCAGTAAACCCATAAAGCTCTAGTTTTTCCCTAAATGCTCGATAATCCACCAGGACATGGGCTCAAAACTACCCAAAAAAAATCTAATTGTTGGATTTGATTTTTGTACCAAGAAGAAAGGATTGAGAATCCTACTAGACGGAATAAGATATAAACAATATTTCACAATATGGTAATCAATTCTCAATTTCTTTTAGTTATCAATGGATCCTTTCTAATAGATCAAGGAGATATTGATTCACAGGTCTTGTGCCACATTACATTCAGAGTTCTTAGAAAAATGCTCTAATCTGCTTTGGACCAGAGAAGAATTCTTTGTCTTTCTCCCATTCAAGTAAAATAAAGATGTCAATCCTACAAAGGCTAGTCACCATGGAATGAGCCTTGAACATCAACAAATGGCTTCACAAGAATGTCAAGAGTTACAACAACAAAGACTGATTAAGCCAACAACTTCATCATGGGCTTACCATGCATTTTATGTCAACAAAAGCTCTGAACAAATCAGAGGAAAACAAAGATTGATAATAAACTATAAACCTTTGAATCATTTTCTCTCTGATAATAAATTCCCATTGTAAATTGAAATTCCCTATTTTTCAATCTTTCTTATGCCAAAATATTCTCAAAATTTGACTTGAAAGCAGGATTCTGGCAATTAAGCATAAAACCAGAAGATAGGCCCAAGACCGCCTTTTGTATTTCAAACCACCATTTCCAATTGATGGTTATGCCTTTTGGGCTCAAAATAGCCCATTCAAAAGGCCATGATAAAAATCTACAACCCAATCCTCTCAAATGCCCTCATTTATATTGATGACATACAGTTGTTTTCACCAAATGTCCAAACTCATCAGAATCTTTTGACCTAATTCATTGAAATCAATGAAGCCTATAGCATAATGTTGTCTGAGAAAAAGATAATTATTGGACAGCCCAAAATTTTTTTTTTTTGGGTATGACTTTATCCAATAGATAGTATAAAGCCTAGCCACATATAGCCTAAAAACTATTAAAATTCTCAAAAGAAAATTTTACAAAAACCTAAGTTCATTAGTTTCTTGGCATCATCAATTATCTTAGAGATTTTATCTCAAGAATCTCAAGATATGTCAGTCCTTTTACCCAGCTTTTCAAAAAGGATCCTCCAACATGGTCATATGAACACACAACAACTGTAAAGATGTTGAAGCAACGCATGCAAGAGCTCCCCCAACTTCAGATTCCTTCACATGGGAAAAAGATTCTCTAGACAAATGCTAATGACAAACATTGGGGAGCTTCCCTACTCGAAGAAGATGAGGATAAGAAAAGACGAATTTGTGGGTACAAAAGTGGTCGTTCAAAGATTTCCAAATGCATCATCATTCCACCTTTAAAGAGCTTTTAGCAATAAACATAGGAATCATAAAATTTGAGTACCATCTTATTGGACATCATTTCTTGGTTGAGATAGATTTTGTAATGGTAGCAGGTATGATCAACTTTAAAAGGAATAAGACCATTAATGCACAATTACTTAGACTGGCCATATGGTTTGATCAGCATTCCTTTGATATTAAACATTTTAAAGGAACAAAATATTATTCATGATTATCTGCCCAGACCATCTATAAATACTATTGCTAAGACAAAACATTTCCAAACCAGCAAAAATAACCAATCTTACTGTACTAAAGACATCCCATTAATCCTCACAATAGCTACATCTTCCTCTTTATTTCCCAAAGATGCCCATAGAATATTGGAAGGAAAAAACACTCGAAAAAAGGCAACCACAAGAGCCTTGTTCATGCAGAACCACCTCATTAAAAAACTGGGTCCTCCAATCTGTCATGACTTTGATATCCAACCAAATTACTCTTTTGCCAAAGTACTTCCTCTTTGAGATGCCCTGTTTATGACAAATTCACTCGCTTACCTTTTTTGGTATTTGTTTATGGTAAAAGTCCTTAAAATCCAAACCATTGTGACTAGAACCTCCATCAAAGCTTTCCAAGATAAAGATGATTTTGAACTAGCATACAAAACCTAAATGGGTGTTCTTTCATGATTTGCTCCATTATCATAAGGGGATGAAATCCTCATAATAAAATGGGAAAAGGTTTGTAAACTAAGACAAGTTTTCCTATATCCTCAACGTCCAAAGGACACAATCACTTTATTACACTGCTACACTATCTTATTCCTAAGCTTGTCATGCAGCTTAAATAAAGATGGCTTTATCAACAACAACCCAGCAATTAAAGTCTATGGATCAAACAAAGAGCCTATAGAAAGCATTGGAATAAAACAACAAGAAATTCAAAAAATCCTGTTCATTAAAAATCAGGTCATCCTTGACCAGATATAGCCAACACCAAATGATGACGCACGATGCGAATGTTTTCCTCTTGATTACAATAGAAAGATTGAAAAGGCAATGAGACAACACTCTCAAGACCCATCCGATACTGTTGATGATGATAATCACAATATAGAGCTCTACACAAAGACATAAACTGAGGGAGTTCTTTAGAAAACCCAGGTTTTGCGGATTTTCAAGATTCATATTTATTTAGCAACTTATCCATTGCTAAGTCAGTCACCCTAGAAATCCTTTGGACATGTTATAAAGCATGTCCTTGTATGGATGATGATGAGGTAGATGAAGACTTGAGAGAAGCGGCAAGAGAATGGTCACTTTTTCACCTCAATTATGATACAAACTAAAACAGATTGCCCTAACAACACCATGTGAAATCTGAGTCAGCCATGAAGATAAAAAGATTCCTATCTAGCCCCACTTTTATTTTATCTAATAATGTATGTACTCTTTAAGCTTTTTTGAGTCCGCCTTATCTTTAGCTTTATTAAAGTAATACATGCTGAGTTAGTTAGCCTTATCTTATCTTTTACTTTATGTTGTAAATAGTCTGTGTGCATTTGAACATTATCATGACTTTAGATCAAGAGTTCTATATATAAAGAACTCAAACTCAGTTGTAAGTGATATTTAGCTATTGTGTAAGAGTTTTCTAAGAAATAAAATCCTAGTGTGTTCCAAATATGTCTTTCTAAGTTTCTCAAGTAAAGGAAATCAAGTAGCAAATAAAGGGTGGATCTTTAGCACTTCACTTCGGCATATGAAATCCCCAGGTTGGAATAACAGCAATAGCAGTTGTTAATCTCAGACAAGGCCATAAATCTCCCCTTAAAGCCAAAAGGGCAGTCTAAGAGTAGGCAAAGGTCTAAAGGTTATATGTTTCTATTGTTTGCTTATTTTAGACAAAGGTCTTAAACCCTGTCCTATATTTCAATCAATGCCACCCTGCACTTAGATTGTAGCTAATATTCAACCATCTAAAGACTATCATTTTTAGGCTGTCAGGAACAATTTAACAGACCCATGAAGAACTGATGGCCCTCATCAAGATAAATATAGTACCGATGCAGATCTTCTTAGCAAAAAAAGAAGAGATGAAAAATTGTTGGCTGAATCAGTCCTTGTTGTTGTAACTATTGACATTCTTGTGAAGCCATTTTTTGATGTTCAAGTCTCATTCAAGAGTGACTAGCCTTTGTGGGATTGACATCTTCATTTTGCTTAAATGGGAGAGAGACAAAGAATTTTTCTCTAGTCCAAAGCGAATTAGAACATTTGTCTAAGAACTCTAAGTGTGATGTGGCACAAGACTGGTGAATCAATCTCTCCTTGATCTGTTGGAAGGATCTGTTGATACCTAAAAGAAATTGGGAATTGATTCCATATGGTGAAATATTGTTTATATCCTAGCTCGTCTGGTAGGATTCTTAATCTTTTCTTCTTAGTGTAAAGATCAAATTCAATAATTAGATCTTTTCTTGGTAGTTTTGAGCCAATTTTCTATATGTTACTGAGTATCTAGGGAAAAACTGAGGCTTTATGGGCTTATTGATGAGCTCTATGCTAAAGATGCTTTTGTTAGCAACATGAAAGATTGAAATATAGGACAGGGTTTAAGACCTTTGTTTGAAATAAGCAAACAATAGAAACATGTAACCTTCAGATCTTGGCCTATTCCTAGAACACCCTCCTAGCTGGGGGATTTAATCTATCGAAGTGAAGTGCTAAAGATCCACCCTTTGATTACTACTAGGTTTCCTCCATTTGAGAAACTTAGAAAGACATATTTAGAATACACTAGTATTTTATTTCTCAAAAAACTTTTACATAATAGCTTTAGATTACTTACAACTGAGTTTGAGTTCTTTATATATAGAACTCTTGATCTAAAGTCATAATAAGGTTCAAATACACACAGACCAATTACAACTTAAAGTAAAAGATAAGATAAGGCTAACTGACTCAGCACACATTACTTTAATAAAGCTAAAGATAAGGCTAACTCAAAAAAGCTTAAAGAGTACACACATTATTAGAGAAAATAGAAGTGGGGCTAGATAGGACTCTTTTCTTCATGGCTGACTCCGATTTCACATGGTGTTATCAAGGGAATCTGCTTTTGTTTATATCATAATTGAGGTCAAAAAGTAACCATTCTCTTGCCGCTTCTCTCAAGACTTCGTCTACCTCGTCATCATCCATAGAACGACATACTTCATAAGATGTCCAAAGGATTTCAGGGGTGGCTGACTCAGCAATGGATAAGTTGCTGAAAAGATATGGGTCTTGAAAATCCACAATACTTGGGTTTTTGTAAAGAACTCCCTCAGTGTCTCTCTTTATATACAGATTTTTATTGTGATTATTATCATCGATAGTACTGGATGGGTCTTGAGCATATTATCTCATTGCCTTTTTAATCTTTTTGTTGTAATCAGGAGGAAAAAGTTCCCATAGTGCATCATGGTTTGGTGTTGGCTATATCTAGTCTGGGATGGTCTGATTTTTTATGAACAAGGTTTTTTTAATTTCTTGTTGTTTTGTTCCAATGCTTTTTATGGGCTCTTCGCTGGAACCATAGACTACAATTGTTGGGTTGGTGTTGACTTCAATTGCTGGGTTAGTGTTGACAGAGCGATCTTCATTAAAGCTACAGGATAAGCTTAGTAATAAGATGGTGTAGCAATGTAATAGAATGATTGTGTCCTTTGGGCCATTGAGGACACAGAAAAATTTGTCTCGGTCTACGAACCTTTTCCCATTCTATCGTGAGGATTTCATCCCATTGTGACAGTGTAGCAAACCATGAAAGAACATCTATTTGGGTTTTGTATGATGGTTCGAAATCATCTTTACCTTAGAAAGGTCTAATGGAGGTTCTGGTAGCAATGGTTTGGATTTCAATGGCTATGGTAAACACACTAGTCAGATACCATAAAAAATGAGTGAGTGCTTTTGACATAAACAAGGCATCCTAGAGAGGAAGTACTTTGGCGAAAGGGTAATCTTGATGGACACCAAAGTCATGGTAGATTGGAGGACTCAGTTTATTGATAAGGTGTTTTGCATTAACAAGGCTCTTATGGATGCCTATTCTCTGCTTTTTTTTTCCTTCTAGTATTCTATGAGCATCTTTGGGAAACAAAAAAGGGGTTGAAGATGTAGCCAGTATGAGGATTAATGAGCTGTTTTCAGTGTAGTAAGATTGGTTATTTTTGGTGGTCTAGAAATGCTCCTTCTTGGCAATGGTATTTATAGATGTTTAGGACAGATAATCGAGAATAATATTTTATTTTCCCTTAATATGTTTAATATCAAAGGAAAACTAATCAAACCATGTGGCTAGTCTAAGTAACTATGCATTAATGGTCTTATTCCTTTTAAAGTTAATCATACCTACTAATGCTACAAAATCTATCTCAACCAAGAAATGATGTCCAATGAGATGGAACTCAAATTTCATGGTTCCCATTTTTATCGCTAAAAGCTCTTTAAAGGTGGAATGATGATGCATTTGAGAATCTTTGAACCGACCACTTTTGTACCTACAAATTCTTCTTTTCTTATCTTCATCTTCTTTAAGTAAGACAGCTCCCCAATGTTTATCACTAGCATCTGTTTGAAGAATCCCTTTCCCATGTGAAGGAATCTAAAATGGGGGGAGGTCTTGCATGCGTTGCTTTAACATCTTTACAGTTGTTGTGTGTTCACATAACCATGTTGGAGGGTCCTTTTCCAAATGCTGGGGAGAAGACTGACATATCTTGAGATTCTTGGAATAAAATCTCTTAGATAAGTGATGATGCCAAGGAATAATTGAACTTGGGTTTTTGTAAAATTTTCTTCTTAGAATTTTGATAGCTCTTACAAAAAATGTGGTTAGGCTTCATTCTGTCTATTGGATAAAGTCATACCAAAAAAATCAATTTTAGGGTGTCCAATAATCATCTTTCTCTTAGACAGCATTATGCCATGGGCTTCAATGACTTCAATGAATTGGGTCAAGAGATTCTAATGAGTTCAGACAACTAGTGAAAACAACAGTATGTCATCAATATAAATGAGGGCATTTAAGAGGATTGGGTTATAGATTTTTGTCATGACCTTTTGAAATAATGATGGGGCTGTTTGAGCCCAAGGGGCATAACCATCCATTGGAAATGATGGTTCGGAATAAAAAAAGTGGTCTTGGGCCTATCTTTTGGTTTTATGCCTAATTGCTAGAATCTTACTTTTAGGTCAAATTTGGAGAATATTTTGGCATGGGAAAGTTTGAAAAACGAGAAATTTTGATTTGGCAATAGGAGTTTATCATCAAAAAGGAAACGATTCAAAGGTTTATAGTTTATTACCCATATTTTTTTTCCTCTGATATGCTCCGAGCTCTTATTGACATAGAATGCATGAGAAGCCTATGATGAAGTTGTTGGCTCAATCAATCCTTATTGTTGTAACTCTTGACATTCTTATAAAGCCATTTGTTAATGTTTAGGTCTCATTTCAGTGTGACTAACCTTTGTGGGATTGACATCTTCATTTCGCTTAAATGGGAGAAAGACAAAGGATTCTTCTCTAGTCCAAAGCAGATTAGAGCATTTTTGTAAGAACTTCGAATGTGATGTGGCATAGAACCTATGAATCAATGTCTCCTTGATATGTTAGAAAGGATCCATTGATAGATGAAAGAAATCGAGAATTGATTCCCATATTATGAAATATTGTTTATATCTTAGCCCGTCTAGTAAGATTCTCAATTCTTTCTTCTTAGTATAAAGATTAAATCCAATAATTAGATTTTCTATGGTAGTTTTTAGATTTTCTATGGTAGTTTTGAGCTGATGTCCTGGTGGATAATCGAGCATCCAAAGAAAAACTAGAACTTTATAGGCTTACTAATGAACTTTGTGCTAAAGTTGCTTTTGTTAGCAGCATGAAAATTCTACTTCTTCTTTTTTAGCATTCTAGTGATAGGATATCTGGGCTTATAATGGTATACAAAGCACCTGTCTCTAAAAAGCTGCTACTTTGATTGGCTTTGCATACTTAAATAGAATGACTTGTATTTTGATTACTAGAACTGGTTGGGCTAGGTTGATAGCATCTATATTGTAGCATCCTTTTAATTTATTTAAGCTTAATCCTCCAACTTGTTAAAATGCACATAGTGATTTAGGAGTGGCTTCATCTTCTAATGAGAATACAGACTCCACATCATTATCTAAGAGTGAAATTCCTGTGGTGTCTTCAATATAGGAGATCAATTTTGTTGTTTTACCCATAAGGTATTGTTTAGCAAAATGGCCTTTTGCTCCACACTTGTAGCGTCTATTGGATGTTTTCTCGAACTTCTTTTTCTTTTTGAGGAACTTAATAGGTCCTACTCTTGTCTTGTTCCTTTTCCATTTGAACTTTTGTTCAAAGGAATGCTTCTTAAGGAAGTGTCTTTTAAATCTTTTTGTTTTGTGCAAACAGGAACAGCTGGAACTAGTCAGACATTTAATCATAAGATATTTTTTGTTGCATACCCAATCTAGCTATTTTGACTGCTTTAGGTACTCTTGTAAAAACTTGTTTTGAGAGCATAATTTTTTCAACGCTCTTACGATTAACTAGTAGAGTTCTCCAAGAGTAGTCATCTGCATTTCTTTTCCCACTTGTGTTAGGAGTCTTACTGTCTCTTCTCCTAATGGGTCTAGTATGCAAGATAAGAAAGCTTGTTTTAGGTTTGGATCATTAACTCCACCGATTTGGTAGAATTTTCGAGTCACCTTCCTGAAATGTCTTTCTAGATCCTTCTTTTCTATTGAACAACATTTCATTTTGAAGAATTCTGCTATGTGGTCCGATTATCTTGTCCATAAAACTCTATATAGACCAGAGCTAGGATTGTTTCAACATTGTCCATCTGAAAAAACTAGATTTGCCTATATTCTCCTAGGCATTTCCACCATTCTTGAAGAATACCTGTGAATCTAGAGGCAAAACCCAATAAGATTGCTCGAGTTTGTATTCTAGGCTTTTGAGCTTCTAACAGGAGCCATGCTTTGAATTCTTAGAATCTGACATGCCACTGGCTGAGTGAAATATTATCAAGATTTTGATTGTGGTTCAAGTTTAGCTTCTAGTACTGCTCTAGCTTTTGATCTCGCTTTTTGCTTCTTCATCTTGTCTTCTTCATATTGGCTGTGGTTCTTTTGCTATGATTGTGAACTTTCAAAGTGTCGGCTCTATCAATGTTGTATGCTTCGATTTTTCCTGGACTTGTTGCTTTAAGGCAGCATACTGATCTTTAAGGCTTTTCATCTCTTCTTCTTTTGCTAAGAAGATATGCATCGATGCTGTATTTGTCTTGATGAAAGCCATCAGTTCTTCATGGGTCTGCTGAATTTTTACTAACTACCTAGCAATGATAAAGTCTTCATACTATTAAATACCAGCTACTGCTTGTGTTGTATGGGTTTCAATCTTCTTCAGAATTCTATTCTAAGAAACAATATTCTTATATTGCCAATTTAGGGCTGCTTTAGTAGGAGAAACTTTCCTTCTTGAACCATCAGCTTCTCTTGCTGTTGGATTCACAATCTTAGGCTGGTGAGAGACAGTTCCTTCTTGGTTTTGAAGACCTTTTATAGGAGGGAGGTCTTTCTCATAATCTGTGAACTCATCATGCAAATTTATGGAATCAGTTGGCCCTGTTTGAAAATAGGGAATTATTCTCCACGGTCTTCCAACCATTTCTGGGCTTGTTTATAACATGGTAACACTAGAGAAGTTGGAAGAGTTGGTGGATTTGGTGGAGATGTTTGACGAGGAGTATCCCATCCTATAGGGCTTACAAGT
>LNSY01036566.1:0-11278 GCA_002024485.1 Artocarpus camansi
ATGCAAACATACTTTAAAAGAAACTTGCATAATAATTGCAAACTAATTTGCCAACATACATATATAAGCATTTGAAAACTATTTATTTCATGCTGTAGGTGAGGTCTGAACTTATATGAACTATGATCTAGCGTTCTCTATCCCGTTCCTTTCTCATTCCTTTTCCTTTCATTTGTCAACCTCTGTGTCCTACTCAAACAACAGCTGACTTATCAATTAACTTTCTTTTTATCAATCTACTTGATTGATAATAAAATGTAAACATTAAAAATTCATTCCTTTTACCTTAACTTGTACACTATTAGTTCACCCTTGTCTTTACTTAATTTTGGTAACCCACCGGGTTACCTCTCGTTTACTTAAAAATCCCTTCTAAAATCTCTCATTTCACATGGCGTTTTTGTTACTTAACGTATTATGGAACATTCTCCGTCTTAGAACGTTATGCTAAATCAGAGTGTTCGACTTCGTTCTAGCTATTTTTATAAAAAATAACGATTTTACCCTTGGCAGGTTTTTCGTTTATTTCTGTAACTCTATAAAACTCATCGCTTAATTTTAACATTTCATTACTTATATAATATGAAAAAATTATCACTAAGAAATGTTTCCTGACATTGGACGTTTTGGGTATGTTTTGGCCATTTTTCATAAAGTGACCATTTTTCATAAAATGACCATTTTTCCCTTACTCTCAATTTCTTTCATTCTTACATAAAGCAGTGCAACAATCACTGATCATGCATTTTCATAAATTTTTATGAAAGCATCTAAAACAATTTACTTTAAACGATTCATACTGTAAGCGGATTTTTACTTACTTGGACTCCAAACTAAGCGGGTCTGGTTGTACCTTGTTATATTCACTGTATACGAAGCATCCTCTGCAGTGCTCCTCAAGCGACCATGAATAGCTAGGAATGCTTTCTGGAGATCATACATTCTTGAAAATGTCATTCTAGACTTTGTTACTGTAGTTTGAATCACCTACTTCGCGTGCAATCGGTACCAGATGATTTTCACCAGAGTGGAGTTAGCTCAAACGGAGGTAACCATTGTATTCAGAGTGTCGAAACGAGTCAGGAGGAGGTCTCATATCGTCGATCGAAGGTCCAGATCACCGTTGACCAGACATTGACCAACTTTGACCGGCGTTGGTCGACATTGACTGGACTCGATTGGCAGCTAGGCTCAGGCCTATCCTCCTTAATTCGACCCTTTTGAGTCCAATGGCGGTGTTAATTTTGCCTAATTTTGCGTCTAACATGGCAAGTCGAGCTCGACATTGAGGGAAAAAATGAAGACTGATCATGGCTTTCCAACGATGGAAACCCAAAATTGGCTGAGGGTTTTTGCTATCCATCCTCCTATGAGTGTTTCCCCTCAACCAATTTGAAACAACGTGGCTGGGATGCGCAAGAACAAAGGCTCCCATGATAGTTGATGGTGGTGGACCTTGAATTCTGTCGACCGTTGATGGGTTGCTACAATTGAGGTGGGGGAAAGCTTTCCTGTCCTCCTCTGAGTCCATTGGGAGGGGTGGTGTCAACCACCTCCTTCGACAAGGCGAAGTTCCACCATGGTGTGGCGGTGCATGGTGGTAGTAAACAGGTGGAGCAATCCGGCAGCTATTGAGGTGCAACCATGGCTGGGTTTTGTTCCTCTCATCACGGTGGTCTTGTAGGAACAAGAATCACATCGATGGGACGTCGGACGGCAAAGATATCTTGCTGGAAAAAATGGGTCTCTTTGCCACTTTGGGTGGCGCGTATGGCCTTTTGGGTAGCTCGGCACACCGTTGGACTTAGCTCGACAAGAGCTTTCTAATGGTGTGGGAGGTGTCAAAAATGGGCGTTGAATTCTTACACTTTAAACAGTTTAATTCTTACACTTTAAACAGTTTAATTCTTACACTACATTGCTTTTATAGTGTAATTTTTATATTACATAACTTCATTAGTGTATTTTCTTACACTGTATTATTTTAATACCGTATAATTTCTTATATTATTATACAGTATGTTTTCTTAAATTGTATTTTTTTTCTTAATATAATCCTTAATTTAATGTATTTTTAATGTATGAGAAATTCTCTAGTGTTACATCGTGTCACCGCCACATGAGTACCTCCACCCTACTCTGCCCTTCTAACACCGCGCCTCCACCACATGTGTATTCCACCCCTAAGCAACCATATCACCACCATCCCACTCTTGACCCACCAAGCGACCAACCTGGTGATGCCACCATCCTATCTCCTTCCCATCAACAAGATTGGACCTCTATGGCTTGGGCGATGAGGCCCAATCGCCCTCTAGTGAGGACGACCTCTATGGCCGTCTCAAGCCCCTCTATCAGTGCAGCTTAAGGCAATACAAGTTATAATATCAAATACGACCAAAAACCTTCATATTAGACCATGTTGTATAATTTAAATCAAAAGTGAGTATTAGTAAACTAATTAAATATTTAAAATATATTATAAATTGAGATATAAATTTAAGTTTAGAAAGAGATTCAAGATAGGGGTCTAGGGTCGTGCTTGGAGATTGAGGCCCAAGTCGAGATTCAAGGACAAGATTTAAGACTAGGGTTGGGGTCAAGATTCAAGACTAGGGTTTAGGATCAGGTAGACGTTGATAAAGTTGGGTGCTTTATCATGCTAAGATTGTTATGTTGTCTACATCTTTAAGGGGAGATGCCTTGTCTTTGTCATCGAAGTGGGATTCTGTGAGAACATTGGTGCTTTATCATAAGTTACGATGTATTGAATCAGGACATAAAAGTTGAAATGATTTCATTAATTATTCTATTTGCACAAATCAATTCACTTTAAACAATCATATGTGTTTTATCTTAATCCTGAATGACGAATGGGGCCTGTTATCTTAGCTTATGTCTTTTGATAATACCAAAAGGTGACATTTTGACTTAATAATGGTATGCATGCTGGTACATTGGAGGCATAACTATTAATTGATGTAGACTCGTTATTCATAAATATGGAATCCATAGCTCTTTTTGTAGATTTAATGATATTCTCTTATATGCTTTATCTTGTAATTAGAAGACTAAAGTGCTCAACTATTTAGATACGTTGGTGTAACCGAATGGTATATCATTTATGGATAGTAAGCATTCCAATGGTGTAATAAAGGAACATAAGATAAAAATAATCAAGAAGGTACAATAGAATTTATCCTAAGCCGATTATAAATATTCTATGGGGATGTGATACATTATGATATGTTATTGACAGTTGATTTATTAAAGCTTTATAATTTTATATAGTTCGAGAGTGTAGCTTTGAGCTTTTAGTGGAGTAGTGTTAGAGTTGATAGTTATAAAATATGTATAAGGGACATTGTATTTTATAATTATAGAAGCTTAAACTATATATGTGCATCGGGTTCTATTTGCCAGCTTACAATAAATTCTATAACAATACGACATTTTTTTGTACATATTGTAATTGATGTTAAATTATTACATTGGCTAAAATTTGAGTTAATTGGATTTAATAATTCATGTTAATTTTTTGGTTGAATTAATTTTATGAATTAATTCAAGATAAATATGTTAAATTATTGTGGATGATATTTTATTTTTATGGGTCTATCTGTATATGACTATTTTAATTAGTTAACTTTTCTATTGGATTATTTGAATTAAAATTGAGGCTTTATAAAGGATACCTAGGTCAAATAAGATAGGATTTATCCAGTTGGTTGAGATTGGATCTATCAAATCAGCTTGAGAAGTTCGATCAAATTCTAACTCTAATATCGTGACCACGAGATCGACCGCAATACACTTTGTGCTGTCGATCGCAACAGTTGAGATCAAATACTCGTTTTACTCACTTTTGTTTGAAATTGATCCAAACTCAAATTTTAAGGCCTAATTTGATAATGATTAATCCCAAGTCTGACTACTAGAAATAGAGGGTGAGTTTTCTTAATTATTCATATCACTTAAGAAGCAAAGACTGAGTACTCTAGTAAAAGAAACTCTAAAACGCCCTGAGGGCTATTATTTAACATCAAGAACTTTAGCTCTAGGTCCTCTCAAGTAGTTGAAAGGAGAGTTATCAGAGGAAAAGCTGTATGACATGCTAATACCTGCACTCCGATTTTGGATAGAAAATAACAAAAAAGACCAGTTGGATGAGGCTCTTTTGGAACTTTCTTCTCCACACATATTTGAGCCCACTTTGGTATACAAAAGAGGTTAATAAAATCTATCATTAATTTATATAATTATCATGTCAAACTTATGTTTTGAAACATACTCTAATTTAAAATTTAAAAATTCTACTATGTACTTGTTTTCCAACAAATATAACAAGCATCTTTGTTAAAAACTAGTGGTACGAGAATGAACCATTCATACTTGCATCTCAAGTAGAACAAGAATTTATGTAGATAATTTGTTTAATGGTCTAAATTGGAAAGTTGTTGAATATTGTGGACATCGACATATATGGGATCTTCTCAAGGCACATGTGGATGACATAATAGTAGTTCAAATGTTGTCACATTCGATGTTGATGAAATGTTAAATGGCAAGTCTCCTAAAGAAGATGATGACTTGGATTTGCAAGAAGAGAAGGATGAAACTTTAGATGAGTGCGTTGAAGTCGAAGATGATGACTCTAAAGATAATGATGATGTTAATGATTGGTGGCAACATTCAAGACCTTAGCAGTGACGAAGAATGAAAACTATATATAGCGGCTCTGTATATATATATATTCATGTCATTTTAATATTATTATAGAACATAGTTATTATTGAACAAAATTATTATAGTACTATGTTATGATATTAAACTTTTATTTGTCAATAGTTGGATATGTCTGGATAAGTTGCTACATATGTTGGCTTTTTAAGTGGAGCACAGCTTCCATTCGAACTGTATAGAGTGTCGTTACATTGTCAGTCGAGTACGTTACAACTTAATTGAAAATTTGTGAAGTTTATTCGATGAACTACTTTTAATCTAAAATGTTGATTGATAATTACAACATCAAATTCCTACCTCGCTATCATTCTGGTCAAAGAAAGGTCAAGGGTCATGAGATTGCAATGATATGTGGAGAAGTACAAAAAGGTTCCGATCACATTCGATAAGGCTGGCAATGCGTGGAAGGCACTTGGGCGGTTTGGGTCATGGTTTGAATGTGCTATCGGCATTTACACTCAAGATGCATGTGAGCCACTTCACGATGTTTGGAAGGATTTAAATGCCCTGTATAAGAGACAGATTTAATAGCATATATTGGTGTTCATTCAACTTCATGCTTATTGAACATAATTTTTTATTGAATATAATTATTATAGAACATAATAAAAGTAGTTATCATGATCTTGACTGTGTTACAAGATTAGTTTACTCTGGATTACCAAAGGTTGGATGGTATCCTCTATTGTATAGTTGATAGGGAGGCACCTCAATGCTATAAGGACTAAAAGAGTGACCTCCACAAACACTTCAAAGCTCTTGGAGGATTAGCAAACATACCCCCCATAAGCCTTAGGAATTAAGAACACTAGGGTCATTGCTGTGATAGGTTCATGTCTGAAAAATTTTAGGTAATTGTATATCTGCTAAGTTGGTTATTTATTATATCTATTAATTTCAATAGTACTAACACTATAATAAACAAAAAAAGTCGATGACAAAAAAAAAACAATTGTGGCAACTAGAAGTAGTCAAGTTTGTATAGTCAGATATCTATCTCCTAGCATCATGACAGGAAGGTTAGTAAGTTTTTTTAATTACAAGCATTCTTTAAAGCTATCAATGAATATATTATTCTAACACATTCAAATTGTTGGACAGACCAAAACGATGACTTAGTAGTCAATGTTTGCTATAGACAACTCGACAGACTTGTATTGTCGTAGGAAGACTTGGGTTAACCCCCAAGCATAGTATAATTTTGTAAGTACCTTAAATTTGAATACCATCTTCTCTTATTTAAATTACTTTGTATATTTATAACATGTGTAAATTGTTATTTGTGTAGAATACAATGGAGCAGAAGAGACCAACCCAAATGAGACAGTCTGTTTCCTCCTCAACTGCACTTATACTTAATGAGAAGGGAAGTTTGGAGCATGTCCTAGGTAGACATAGAGGAGACAAGATTGGATTAGGCCCTACACTCCTGTAAAGGATTTAATTTGGTGGTGCTGGTTCATCCTCTAGCTTCCTGTTGGATGGAACATATGACATGTGTAAACTGTTATTTGTGTAGAATACAATGGAGCGGGAGAGACAACCTAAATGACACATTCTATTTCCCCCTCAACTGCACTTATACTTAATGAGAAAGGAAGTTTGGAGCATGTCCTAGGTAGACATAGAGGACATAGGACTGGATTTGGCCCTACACTTCTGTAGAGGATTTAATCTAGTGGCGCTGGTTCATCCTCTAGCTTCCTGTTGGATGGAACATCTTCGACGCCTGTTGACCCGCATGTGGAAGATTTTCTGCAAAGATTGGCTAAGTACAACATAAATATGTGGCCATAGGACATTGATGGGTTTGGTGGGCTAGTTGCTCCCTAGCGTCTAACTTCAGCCCGTGATGACTCCTCCAACTTATGTTTGTCCAGGTCCTTTGCCTCCTCTAAACACCACTGATGACAACAATGATGACATCGATAATGCTGCAAATTTAGAGGATTAGATTGTATTTTCTTCTGTGTTCAATATTTTGATATATTAGTTTGGTTTGGTTTGGTTTGGTTTTGATTATATTATTAGAATAATGTATTATTGATTGCCTTTTTTAATATTAAAATTTTATTATTATCATTACTATTATTATTTGATTATTTCTATTTAAATTTAATAACAATTAATAAAAAAATAAAAATGTATTAAAATATTGAAAAATTTAAAAATGTATATATATATATATATTAAAAATTTTGATAAAAAACTATTTGCGATGACATTGTTGTAGCAAAAGACTAGAAATAAAAACAATTTTGCGGCAACTTTTTTTGAAAAAATCGTAGTAGATAATAAGAACATGTCAACATCAGCTCAATTTATTGTGATGACATTTTTGAAAATTGTCGTTGCTAAAAATATTTGCCATGTCACACTAATGACAAGCTAGACAAAATAATTGTGGTGATGCTATTGCGACTATTTGTCATCCTAAATAAAAAGGCAATGATGTGATCATCGTAAAAACTTATTTAGGACTAGTTATTAGTGACGACTATGTGGCAACGACATGTCATCATGAATAATTTTTTTGTGATGAGTTTTTGTTTGTTGCGATGACTTTTTAATGTCACAAGAGACCCTTTTTGTAGTAGTATTTGTGAAGGAAACATGCAAAGAATCAACATGAAAATCCACACCACTATTTTGGACCGAGGGCTTCTTATCTTTTTTGCGAGTGCAAAATATATAACCATTTATTGAATATGTTGTATGTCTCATGATCATTAGTGAGTGTCCTCTAGCCAACTTCAACAAGTCTTCTAAGACGATCCTTGTTATATATGTGTCTTCGTATCTACTCTTTAAAAGTGGTGTTCATCTTGTAATCATTTCTCATTCTTCCCTCTTTTGGATTTGTTTCTTTTATTTCCTTCATATGGACCTCTATGAATCGTTTAACTACACAAGTATTGTACAAAATATGAAGACATGCCTGCCCTTATTCCTTACGAGAAATGGACAATCAAGTACCTATAGACATTGTTTTTGAATCAATGTTAACCTTTCTTGTCAAACCAACTGCTTTAGCATTAGAAAAGTATTTTGAGCAAAACTGTATGGCTTTTTTGGCTATGTAATTTGTTACAACACAACCCTTCAACCTGTTTTGGTTCATGACATAACCTTTCAAAATCTTTGTATATCTTTCAAAAGGATACATTCACCTAAAGTACACTAACCCACAAAGCCTAACTTCAGATACTAAGATACCATTAAGTGAATCATAATGTCAAAAAATGATGGTGAAAAGTACATCCCAAGCATGCACAAGGTCTTTACTAACTCTACTAGTATTGTATCTAGTTTCATTAAATCTATCACCTTGGAGCATATGGAGTTGAAGAAGAAACAAAACATTGTAAGTATATATCTCACTTTCAACAGAAGAATTCCACACAACACAAATGGCAACAATTGTTGCATCAAAGTGTGACAATATGTCTTTATGCCAACAAGCTTTAAGTTCTTCATTGACAACAAGTTTCTAAAGTTTGATAAATGCCCTTCTGAAACATTGACCAAAGCAAGCCATTCACAAAGTTGTTGTTCTCTTGTCTCGATAAGGTATACATTGTCAAGGCAAGTAAGTCTTAGTGCCCCTTTTCTTGAGAGTCTAATCACCTCCTATATTCATTTCAACAAGATCCAACCATGCATTGAAACTGTCTTTAGTTTTTGTTAAGAATGTTTAGCAACATACCCACTATTAATTCACAAACATTCTTCTTAATGTAAATGACATCAAGTAGTGAAGAATGAAAAAACTACTCCAATATAGAAGTTGAAAGCCAATTGACTTCTTCTAATGTTCTTCTCCCACCGATGCATTATTCTTATATTTCATTTTATCAAAAACCTCTTTGATAGTCCTCACCATCTCAAACACATGGTGACTTGTCAATGGTCCTAAAGGTCATCTTTCATCAGTCTTGCTATTAAATGCTTTCTTTTGTCTTCGATATGGATAGTGCACACAAAAAACCATCTATGGCTATTGTAAACTGTCTTTTTAATATGCTTCAACCAAAATGAAGATGTCTTTGTCATGTAAATATGACAACCTATCGAACTCTTGACCTTGTACTTGGATAGGTTTCCACATGCAAGAAAGTCATTATCATTAATAATCCACATCAATGTTGCTCTGAGTGTAAAGGTCTCCTTGTGGTAAGCACCTTAGACTTGTATACCACTTTCCTACAAATTCCTCAACTCAGTGATCAATGGTGCCAAGTGCACATAAATGTCATTTCCTTGATAATTAGGTCCAAAGATCAACAAAGTTAACATTAAGAACTTTTGCTTCATGCACAAGTCTGGTGAAAGATTGTAGTTGACAAGAATATCGAGTCAAGTACTATACTTGATATTAAGATATTATGAGGATTGATTTCATCTATAGATACAACAAGATGAAGATTCCTTGGTTTTGTACTAAAATCTAGATTCTCCACATCAAATGTCTCTCCCTATGACAAATCAGCCGGATGTCTCAATATGACATCATCAAGCCTCCTATCATGGTGTCAAGTTAAATACTTTGTATGATTTGTGTTGTCAAATAATTGCTTTAATTGCTTTAAGCATGGTTCTAGTGGAATGTACTACAAAACCTTAGTAGGTGCACCATTTTTTCCCCTCTGATCGTTTTTTGGCTTTCCTTTACTAAGACTCATTACATACTGATCATTCATCTAAGTCTTCACACACTTTATGGTATAACATACAATCATTCAGGGAAGCAAATCGTTCATACTACATTCTTAGAGCACTCAACATCTTCTTTACCTCATGTATACTTGCTAGCACTTTTTTACTATCGATAAATACATCATGTAAAAATTTTAGAAGTCCTATAGTCTTCTTCCATATCATTCATCATGTCAATCATGCTATTTCTAACATCGTCCTCATCAATATGACTGACATGGGCTTTCCTACTCATTGTTGATGATAAAGTTAAGACTTCCTTGCCATGTCATATCGAGATTTGATAAGTCCGATCAATCCCATGTTAATAAAAATATGATTGAATATCATCATATGATTGTTTTCTAATGTTTCCACGATCAATACAGCAATAGCGAATCATACTCCCTTTGACATTAGCCTTAGGAAAAGCCACAAAATCCTCATTCCCTTTCTCATATTCATCACTTATTTTATCAGCATACACCCATTTCTTATCAATTGCTATAAAATAAAAATTTATTCAATCTCGCAACAAATTTATAACCAATTTCAAAGAATTTCCAATAATAAATTCATTTGCAAAACATAATTAAACCTAATTAGCTAAATAACAAAAGAAAGCTAAAAATAGCAAACCAAAACTATCAATCAATTTCAATCTCTCAATAAATTATACAAATAATTTCTTACTAATTTCAAACAATCCACTTGCAAAACTTATAACAAACCTATTAATCAAGTTCAATATCATATTTATCAAGTTAATAAAAATACCTATATTATAAACAAATTAAACATAATAAAAATAAATTTAAAGCTAACATACCATTGTTATCAAGATTAATATCATAACAAATTATCATACCCATCTTGGAAGGGGGAGTGATGATGATGAACAAGTGGTAGGCAAGGCAAGGTAATGCGATGGAGGCGAAGTAAGGAGATGGAGGTGAGGAGGAGGTGGCGGCTAGGGAGGAGAGGGAGACAAGGGAAAGAGAGGCAACTAAGGTGAGGTGAGGAGATGGAGGCCACAAATGTGGCCTGAGGAGATGGAGGCGATAGAGTAGGCAGGATGAGGCGATGGAGGAGGCGAAGGGAGAAAGGGCGATTGGGAGATTGGGGGGAGAAGACTAGACGAGTAAGAGAGAGAAGACTTGGCATGATATATATGTTCGAGAGCACTAAAAATTAGATGATGGTTTCTATATGTTGATTTTAGATGACGATTTTTTTACAAACTGTCGTCTAATCAACAGTATAGAACTCTAAAACATGGATTCTCTGTGTTGCATGGAATATGACGATGGTTTTTTTCACAAATCATTGTCTTTTAAGTGCCATGTAAAGCATATTTTTTCAGTTCACGTGGGGCTAAATTTTACATCTATCAGTTAAATTAGTCTCTCAACACCTAAAATCAAATGTTTGGGTTAGTTAAATAAAAAAATTAGGGACAAAATGCTTATTTTCATGAAAAGTTACAGCCTATCGGAGTAACTTACTTTTTTGTTTTAAGTGATGAGAAATGCACAGAAAAAATTAGTACGTTCATACTAAGTAATCTTGCAACATGATCACCTGGAAATTTTAATAATCACGCGTATGTTTGCCAATGATAAATGATTGGTGTAGATTCATTACAAAGAAGAGTCATAATGATTGGGGAGACTTAGAAGATAAAACATTATTGGTTGTTTAATTTCATTTTCATGATATTAATTGATGAGGTATGCACGCACTAACTTCATCCACATTTATAGTGAAGTGTTTGGGAACCTAATTGTAATTACATAGTTCGAACTAAAATATTATAGTATATGAGAGCTTTACATTGCTG
>LNSY01036638.1:0-10059 GCA_002024485.1 Artocarpus camansi
TTTTTTTTTTTTTTTTTTTTTGTAGAGTCTTAATTCTTCTCACAAGCTTGCTGATGGGGAGTACACGATGGTCATGGATAATGGAGCTAGAGTGTTGACTAAAGTAGTGGGACAAGTTAGACTTCATTTTAAGAATAATTATTTAGTTTTGAACAATGTTTATTTTATTCTAGGTTTTAGAAGAAATTTAATTTCTGTTTCTAGATTAAATAATTCTTTAAAGTTTCTTTTAATAATAAAGTTGCTTCCATTTTAAAGAATTGCTTAAATATACGTTCTAAAAAACTATATGATGGTTTATATTTTCGTAAACCTAGTCTTAAACCACTGCTTTATACTAAAAAACTCAAAGTAGCTAAACCAAAGAGTAAAAAGCAAAAGATTTCTCATGATAATAACATATATCTGTGGCATCTTAGACTTAGTTACATTAACCTAAACAAGATTGAGAGACTAGTAAAGGATGGTCCTTTGAAGGAACTAAACATTAATAAACTCCTAGTTAGTGAATTCTGACTGGAAGGTAAAATGACCAAGAGATCTTTCTTAGTTAAAGGGACAAGAGCCAAAGAACCTATTGAATTGATACATAGCAATGTATATGGACCTTTAAATGTCCAAGCAAAAGATGGGTATGAATATGTTGTCATGTCTATTGATGATTATTTAAAATATGGTTATGCTTACCTAATGAACAGGAAATATAAGACTTTTGAAAAGCTCAAGAAATGTTGTGCAAAAGCTGAAAAGCAACTAGGAAAGCAAAGAAAGGTGCTTCGACTAGATCTATGAGCTAAGTATTTGGACAAAGAGCTTACAAGCCATTTGATGGAAAGCAAAATATTTTTGCAACTCATTGCACCTAAAACGCCACAACAAAAGGTGTTGTTGATAGGAGAATTTGAATGCTACAAGACACGATGAAACTAATGTTAAGTTACTCTTCTCCATCCACATCCTTCTAGGGATATGCCTTAAGGACTGCAATTTATATTTGAAACTTAGTTCCTTCTAAGTCTATACCTAAGACACCTCTAGAGATATGGAATGGCTAAAAACCTAGTTTAAGACACATGCACATATGGGGGTGTCTAGTTCATGTGCTAAAGGCTAACATTGGGAAGTTAGAACCTCGTTCAGAAGTCTATATCTTTGTAGTTATCCTTGAGGTACATGAAGAAGTTTGTTCAATAGTCCTTAAGACAAAAAGGTGTTTGTATCGTCAAATGCCACCCATCTTAAGCAAGATTATATGAAAAACTTCAAACCAAAGAGCAAAATAGTTCTTGAAGAGTTACTTGCTAATTAGATTGGCCCACAAGAGTTATCGATGAGTCGGTAAGAGTTATCAAGCAGTAGACTATAAAGGCCACAACTTCTAGTTAGACACCTCTAGCGCTTCATCATAGTATGAGGGAAATAAGATTGCACACTTATTATGATGAGAAGCATAGCTAGTCATTGTGAGTGACAGTAAGGAAGGTCGATTACTTACAAGTCAAAAATGGAAGATTCTACCAAAGAGAAGTGGCTAGAAGCCATGAAACTCAAGATAGAATCCATGTATTCTAACTCAGTCTAGGAACTTATTGATCTCCTTGAAGGTGAAAACCCATTAGATGCAAATGGATCTACAAGAGAAAAAAATGACTAGATGAGAAAGTAGAGACTTTCAAAACAAGGCTCATTGCCAAGGATTATACCCAAAGGGAGGGAATAGACTATGATGAGACTTTTTCCTCGATTGCTAAGCTAAAGTCCACTTAGATACTCTTATTTATTGTTCACATTTTGATTACAAGATTTGGTAGATAGATATCAAGATGACATTTCTTAACAGCTATCTTAAGGAAAGCATCTATAGGTGCAACTAGAGGTTTTATAGTTAAAGACCAAGAGTAGAAAGTCTACAAACTACAAAGGTCCATTTATGGACTTAAGTAGGCTTCTAAATCAAGTTTGATGAGGTTATTAAGTCTTATAGTTTTGAACAAAATCGTGATGAAACATGTGTCTACAAATAAAAGAAAAACAAAATGGTCTGTTTAGTACTTTACGTTGATGACATCTTACTCATTGGAAATGACAAGGACTCAATATCACAAGTAAAGGAATGATTAGCCACTCAATTTCAAATAAATGATTTGGGAGAGAGAAGCTATGTTCTTGGGATCCAACTCATTCGAGATCGCAAAAACAAACTATTAGATTATCTCATTATGCATACATAGACAAGGTGTTTGTCAAGTATGGAATGCATAACTCTAAGAGAGGGAATTCACCTTCTAGGAATGACATTCATCTCTTTAAAGAGCAATATCCGAAGAATCTTAGAAGTGGGATGACATGAGTTGTTTCCTATATGAATCTGAAGTCGGAAGCTCAATGTATGCTATGTAGTGTACTAGGCTTGACATCTACTATGCAATGAGGATAATTAGTAAGTTTTAGTCAAATTTAGAATTTGATCACTTAACGGCTTTAAAGTGCATTATCAAGTATCTTCAGAAAACAAGAAACTATATGCTTGTATATTTCAATGGAGATTTATCTCTCGATGGTTACACCGATTCTAATTTTCAATTAGTAAGGAAGATTAAAGGCCGATCTCAGGATGTGTGTTCATTCTTGGTGTTGGAGCTATTGTTTGGAGGAGTGTGAAACAACAGTGTATTTCTGACTCGACAATAAAGGCTTAATATGTGGTTGTTTGTGAAGCATCCATGGAAGCAATCTAGCTCTGAAAATTTTCACAGATCTAGAAGATGTTCCAGATGTGGATAAGCCACTTAGACTGTACTATGACAATACTGCAATGATTGCAAACATTAAAGAATCAAGAAACTACAAAGGCACAAGGCATGTAGAGAGAAATATTATCTGCTTCAAGATATATACTACAAAGGTGATGTGACAATGTTGAAGATCATATCGACAAACAACCTAGCAAATCTGTTTATGAAGACCTTGCCAATTAAAGTTTTCAAGAAGCATCTAAAAGGTCATAGATTAAGAGACATAACTCATCTACTTTAGGGCAAGTGGGAGATTCTTAAGATAGATGCTCTTAAAGCATATTTATGTTCATAAAGGACATATTAATAAATAAATAAAGTGAATGTATTCATCAAATTTTCATGTATGTATTTTAAATACTTTATGAATATTATTACAATTTTATAATTATCTATGTGACCATGAATATTGTATATAATTGTTATATACAAGAGGATATTATTTAAGGATGATAATTAAAATAGTCAGTAACATATAATTAATTATTCAATTAAAGTATGGAATGTCAAATTGAGCGTTACTTATGTAGGTCATTTCTATTAAGAATGGGACAGTTTTATTTGAACTGTTAATATAGTGAGTTATTAAATGAGTGTACAATATGTAATAAGATTATATAAAACCAGGACATAATGTTATATGAATAGATTATATAGAACCGAATCTAAGAATCAAATCTTATTCCTATATCTCAGAGGCATAATATCCAAGAACATTCATATTACAAGATGGAATCTATTCCTTCACTATTTGAGAAGCAGATAAATAATTCTCTTAAATATTGATTCAAGACTTGATTAATAAAAGCGCTCAATTCATGATTAAGTTCAAGAATAATATATTAATTAAAAAGATTAATTAATATATTAGTTTTATTAGAGTTTGAAATTATGGGTCTATTAGTCCCTCATCATCCTTGTAAACATTATTTGGACAAGTGAAATTTTTAGTTTAAATAATTAATTTAAACTTATAGAATTCTAAATTAAATATCACTTAAAATAATTTAATTATGCATTAATTCATATTTATTAAATAATTAGATTATTTGATTAAATAAAATTAATTAATTTATTTTGGAAGACACACAGTGGTTGTTCCCACTATGTAGGTCGCGTACATAATGGGAGGGTCTGACTATGTGTGGCGCAATCTGCAATAAAGGGAAAGTCCCTTGTGCACATCAAAGCTTGTTTATAGGATTTCCATATTTAATATTTTCAATTTTAAATAAATACAATTTACTTCAATTATAGAAAGTTAAATATAGAAACAAATAAAATTAAGTAACAAGCAGTATTTCAACTTGCACTATATAGAGAATGGTTCCACATGCATAGAGAATCCTCTATGTGAGGTGCCTATCACGATACTAGGAAAGGAAAACTTGTGTCTTTTATTTTTATTAAATATTTGATATTAAATTAAAATAAGAAGACTTTCCATAATTGATTAGCTCTCATATTTTCTATAGATAGAGGTCTCTTCTATTCATTAGAGATACACGTATGAGTCTTTGAGAGATTGAGAATATTTCGCTAATTTCTCCCCTTATTAGAAAGAAAGAGAGAGAAAAATTATTCATACGAGGACCCGTTCTGCTCATATGTTGAGATTTAGGAGTGAATTAAATTAGTTGAGTAGTCCTATAGAAAACTATATTCCTTTCTACACCCACACATATGTCCAATAAGTTTCGAGGATTTGACGAGGAAGACTGTGGTTTTTTCTTGAAGAGAACATCCCTTTCCTAGTTGTTTTAATTTTGGTTCATCTCCGATCATTCCGATAACAAAGTATAATATATTTATTTATGTCTTAAATTAATATAATCTATATCGTTTTACAAAAGTTTTGAGAAAATTTTTATTATACATGATCTGCACCACTATCATGTTTCTACTATATTTTTTGAAAAATGTTTTCCAAAATCAATTTGTAGCATATGAGAGTTTTACTCTATAGTAACTTTTTGCTTTTTACTTAGCTGCTGAAAGCTTTACACTAGCTATTGGTTAGAGCCAATTGGTTTTAACTGAGAATTAAACACTTTATAAATTTCAATGTTGTGTTAGGTATCTTATAAGGGCCCACCTCTTTACATTTCATGCCATGTATATATATAGTTAATGTTTATTTGTATACATAAATGAATAACATTGTTGTTAATTGTGAGTTTGTTATTCTTATTTTATATACAATTAATTCTTCTTCTATGATTATCAATTTGAAAAACATTCCAATGCTTAATGGCACTAACTTCAAGAAATGGAAACAACATATCACCATTGTGCTTGGGTGTATGGATCTAGACTACGTGAACCAAACTAAACCGAACTAATTGTAGTATAATTATTCGTGTGTGATTAAAGTATCATTCCCTTGATGATTGTATCCTAAAGTGTTACTAATTACCCTAATTAGAATAACTTGATTTTATCCAAGCAATTAAATAAAGAAATGGTCAATTTTTAAAAACTATGATGAAAGAAGAAATCAAAATAACACAAAATTTAGAGATAAAGTAATAAGAAAAACTCAATTGACGAATGATCTAAGGGTTGGTTTTGCTTTACTATCCCTATGTCTATCATATTTGGTCACTACTAATTTGTTTCACTCAATTTATCAATCAAGGCGCTAATATCATCTCATTACCTCTCTCGAGTGGTAAGTGAAATAATGTGTATAGGCATTTTAAAGCAATATCTCTATCTACCTAAATACACATGCACTCATTAAGTTTAAGCCTCACACACGATTTTCCAAGTGTTAACGGCCTTCCAAACTCACTAACACTTAGGTTGTGTCACTCCAATCCGACATATGAAATTACTTTTCTCAAGTGTGAATCTCACATATCTAAATCAACTAATATATTAGCCAAATAATTAGAGGCATTAAGCTTAGAGCACACAAATGAATTGAAATGAAATTTCATTAATAATAACTAAATACTTAAAACATAGTTCAAATAAACCCACGTCAAATCCCTAGACTAAATACTTAACTCATTATAGTGCAAATAAACAACATAACCAAACCCATATTTGAAATCGTGTTCAACACAAAATTAAGATAAATAATAAATGGAAGGAAAAAGAAATGAAACTAATTGATGGTTATAAACTTCAGGTCTTTAATTCTTCTATCAATCTTCAATGGACTTCACAAATTCTTGATATGTGCCTCTTAAACTTGACAAAAAATCCTCTAAAAGCGAAAAGAGCAATCAAAGATGGGTCTCCAAAGTGTGTGCCTCCTCCTTCTCAAAACTGTAGTTAACTCTTTTTATAGGTAGCCTTTTTTAGAAGTATGCCCTGTTAGGATTAGGTCATCAGCGTATTTTGGTGCTCAGTAGAAATATCCTCGCTGCAGCCCCAAAACATGGAGCTAAAAAAATGGGGATTAGGGTTTGGCACTGTAGCAAGAAAAACTAGCACTACAACGAGACTTTTTGGAACTACAATGCCATAATTTGTTCCATTTACCCAATTTGTTCTCTTTTCACTACAATAATTTATCCTTTAGCTTCCATTGACTTTCTTCCATTTCTAAAACTAAAATAAAGTAAAAATAAATAAATAGTAAAATAAAACCTAAAGTAGCATAAAACATAATTAAAAGCAAAATTGACTAAAAATTAAACTTAAATGAACATAAAAGCATGTGATTAAAACGATTAATTCACTCCAAAATTAACCAAATATATAAGTTAGGAAGACTAAAAATCTCAATCTATCAACAAATAAACAAAAAAGGAAATGTTATCACTTGTTTCTTTTGTAAGAAAGCTGGACGTGTAAAGAAAGATTGTTCTAAGTATGTTAATTGGCTCACCAAAAAGGGTAAACTGCTCAACTTTGTTTGTTCTGAAGTTAATTTGGCCTTAATACCAAATTACACTTGGTGGAGAACAACTACTCATATACGTGTGACAATGTAGGGTTGTCTAAGGAGTCGAGTGCCAATTGATGGTGAAGGATTCATCTATGTAGGAAATGGCAACAAGGCTAATGTTGCGGCAATTGGTTTATTTAGATTGCAATTGGAAACTGATTGTTATTTGGATTTAGATGAGAATTTTTATGTACCATTATTTAGACGAAATTTAAAGTTTTGTTTCTCATTTGGAAAAATATGGATATTCTTGTTTCTTTGAAAATGGAAAGTTTAGTATTTTCAATACTTAAATATTATTAGTACCAATATAAACTAGATATTCATGTCTCACATATTAATGAATCCTTGCATTTAGATAACTATGCTACAAAGCGCAAATTAATTAATGAGAATTCTTCCATATTATAGCACAAATATTTAGGACATACTTCTAAACAAGGAATTCATAGACTTATGTCAAAAGGAATTCTTGATTCCCTTAATTTTTTTAGATTTTAAAATATATATTGATTACATCAAGGAAAAAAAAACAAATGTCAAGAAAGTTGGTGCCAATAGGAGCTTAAACATTGGAATTAATTCATACTAATTTGTGGTCCATTCCCTATAGCTTCTTGGAATAGTTAGCAATATTTCATTACTTTCATAGACGATTAGTTTTGTTATAGGTATCTATACTTAATACATGAGAAGTCTAAATCATTAGATGTATTAAGGCCTTTAAAGCTGACGTTGAAAATCAACTTGGTAAGAAAATTAAAGCCCTTAAATCTAATCGTGGTTGTAAATATTATGATAGATATGATCGATTAGGTGAACAATGTCTAACCCCTTTTGTGAAATATTTAGAAGAATGTAGCATCATTCCTTAGTACACTATGTTGGGACTCCCAAATCAAAATGGTGTAGCTGAGAGACAAGATCAAACCCTAAAGGATATGGTTAGAAGTATGATAAATTATTCTTCTTTACTAGAATCGCTTTGAGGAGAAGCCTTAAAGACTGTAGTTTATACACTTAATTGAGTTCCAAGCAAGGCAGTAGCTAAAACCCCATCGGAGCTATGAATTGGAAAGAAGCCAAGTATTAGACATCACATGTTTAGGGTTGTCCAACTAAGGCTAGGCCATACAGGCCTAATGAAAGAAAAAGTATACTTAAGAACTATAAGCTACTTCTTTGCTGGGTACTTAGAAAGGTCAAGGGTTTTAAGTTTTATGATCCCTTAAGTAAGTCTTTTTCAAGACAGGTAATGTTAAATTCATTAACGATGTTGAATATGGTGGGGGTCCTAAACTTAGGAACATTGTCTTTGAAAAAGAATATGTTACTATTTCTACAGTTGCAATTGAAAATAATTATGTAATTGCACCTGACATTATTTAGGATGCAAATCCAAAGAATCAAGACAATCCTAAGTTAACTTTTGCTATACTGAAGAACCTACTCTTATTTATGAGGATAAACAACAACAACTTCAATTGGAAGTGCCAATGAAAAGATCAACTAGGAAGAGAAAAATGATGATTTCGAATGATTATGTCATGTATCTCCAAGAACACGAGTTTGATATAGGATTAGAATATGATCTAAATCTTTTAGTCAAGCCAAACTATGTGTAAATTCCTAGAAAAATGATAGAAGACATGAAAGATGAGATGAAATTAATGGAGGACAATGACAATTGGGATCTTATCGAATTGCCTAAAGTAGCAAAGCCAAATAATTGCAAATGGATTTTCAAAATCAAACGGGATTCAAAAAGCAATATTGAATGGTATAAGGTATGTCTAGTCGCTAAATGTTTCGCTTAAAAAAAAGACATTGACTATAAAGAGACTTTCTCCTAGTTTTAAAGAAAACTCTTTTAAAATTATAATGAAACTTATAGCTTATTATGATTTAGAACTACACTAGATGGATGTAAAGACTACGTTTCTCAATAATGACATTGAAGAAACCATTTATATGGTGCGACTAGAGAATTTTGAATCCAATGATTTGAAACACCTGGCATACAAGTTAAAAAAGTTCATCTATAGTTTAAAGTAAGCATCCCATAAATGGTATCAAAAGCTTAATCAAGTGATTACTTCTTTTGGGTTTAAGGAAAACACTATTGATCAATGCATTTATGAAATGATTAGTGGGAGCAATGTGTTTTTTTTTTTTGGTATTATATGTTGATGATATTCTGCTAGCAAGCAATGATATAGGCCTATTGCATAAAACAAAGAGATTTTTTTCAAATAATTTTAAAATGAAATGTCTTGGGAATGTATCTTTTGTGTTGAGTACACAAATTCATCGAGATTATTCTCATGGCATACTTGGCTTATCACAAAAGGGATATATCAATAAAGTGCTAATAGATTTAACATAAAGGATCGTGTACTAGAGATACGCCTATTGCTAAGGGTGAGAAATTTAGTTTGCCTCAATGCTTAAGGAATGGAATTGAGAAGAAAGAGATAAAGAAGATCTCTCATGTGTTAGCTATAGGTAGTCTAATGTATGCTCAAGTTCTTACATGTCCGAATACTACGTACATAGAGGGAATGCTTGCCAAATATCTAAGTAACTCAGGAATGAATCGTTAGAAATAGTAAAAACAAGTTATGTGACATCTACAAAAAACAAAAGATTTCATGCTTACATATTAAAAATCTGATCATTTAGAGATCCTAGGGTACTCTGATTCTGACTTTGCTAGTTGCCTCAATAGTAGAATATCCACTTTAGGTTATGTTTTCATGTTAGCTATAAGAGTTGTGTGATGGATGAGTGTCAAGCAATCACTGATAGCTTCTTCCACTATAGAAGCATAATTTGTAGCCTGTTATGAGGCATCAAGCCAAAGAATATGGTTGCAAAATTTTATCACTAGGTTGCAAATTATCGATGAGAGTCCATTGAAGATATACGGTAAGAACAACAGAAGCTCATCAAAATCAAAGCATATTGACATAACTTGTTTTGTTGTTAAAGAGAAAGTTCATAGTCTTTATATGTCGATTGAACATATTAGTATAAATATCATGACACTACTACAAAATGTGGATTCTACGATGGTTTATAACCATCGTGAAAAATTTTACGACAGTTAAAAGACCGTCGTAAAAACTTTTGTCGTGGAACAATGCCAAGTTTTCACGACGGTTTTTTACCATCGTGTAATAGTATAATTGGGGCTTGGGAGCTGTGAGAGTGCACATTTTCTACGACGGTTTTTTATGAAAACCGTCGTGGAAGGAGACATTCCACGATGATTTTTTGTAAAAACCGTCGTTGCAGTAAAACCGTCGTGAAATATGACCCTTCCACGATGGTTTTTTGTGAAAACCGTTGTGGAAGTTGTGG
>LNSY01037589.1:0-13034 GCA_002024485.1 Artocarpus camansi
ATATAATTATTTCTATGTAATATAAACTCTGTTAAACTTAGATTTTATACACATGTATTAAAATAATAACAAGACAAATGTATATCCACTCTCATGAAAACTCAAGTTCAAAAACATAAATTTGAACATAAACTTTTGGAAATATAAAAATTTACAAATGAAAGATTAAATTCATTCACATGATTCTAACCTTAAATTATGACTAGTAAAAACTTAAAATGACTCCAAAACAAGTTTTTGGCTTCAAATATGAATGGAATTCTTTTGCTTCAATGGAGGTGATGATGACTGGGTTTTATGACTACCTTGAGAGAGTTTGTTAAATATTTTGTTTCAATAAAATAAAAAAAAAATAGAAGAGTAAGTGACTTGGGAAAAGAGAGAGAAATGATACAGTTAAAAAAAAAAACAATCATGGAGGAACAAGCAGGTGTGTTACGAAAAGAAACAAAGAAAAAGATCAAAAGCGTAGTTGAACAGAATATTTTCATGCCCTCTCTTGAGACTTTTGCCAAAAAATACCAAAGTAATATTTTCGTAAATAAATAAAACAACAAAAACAACTTAGTAATTCTAAATACAACAAAATTTTAAATCGTTACATTTAATACCGTTTTTACAAAAAAGACACGTAGTTTTTTTAAAAAAATATCTAGTTATAGAAAAAACAACATATAATTTTTTGTGAAAAATGACTAGCCCTTTTTACTTAGAAAAACTCCTACAGAGAACTCAAAATCTGAATTTGAGTTTTTCTTCCAATCTTGTTTTTCTAACAGCTTTTTAACCATAAAAATAATATATAACCATTTTTATACAATATAAACTGTATTTATAACATGTAAACTTAGATTTTATACACATGCATCAAAATAATAACAAAACAAATGTATATCTATTTTCTCATGAAAACTTAGAATCAAAGACACAAATTTGAACAAATTTTTGGATATAAAAATTTACAAATGAAAAATTAAATTCATTCACAAGGTTTTAACCTCAAATTATAGCCAGATCCAAGCTTGAAATGACTCCAAAATAGGTTTCTTGATTTCAGATATAGCTAGAATTCTTTTGCTTCAATAGAGGTGACGATGACTGGGTTTTATGGCTACCTTGAAAAAGTTTGCTGAGTATTTTGCTTCTGCAAAATGAGAAGAAAGGAGAGTAAAAGATGTGAGAAAAAAGAAAGAAATAATGCAATTAAAAAAAAAAGATAATCTTGGAAGAGACAAACAAGTGTGTCACATACAGAAATTAAGAAAAAGATCAAAAAAATAGTTGAAGAGAATATTTTCATGTCCCCTCTGAAGATTTTTGCTAAAATATGCTAAGGTGACACTTTCGTAAATAAATGAAACAACAAAACCAACTTAATAATTTTAAATACAATAAAATTTTAAATTGTCACGTTTAATACATATAATTTTTTAGAAAAAAACGACATATAGTTTATAAAAAAAACAACATACAATTTCAAATCTTAGTTTTTTAACAGATTTCTAAGCATAAAAATAATATATAAACTATCTATAATCATTTTCATACAATATAAACTGTATCTATAGCAAGTAAACATAGATTTTATATACATGCACCAAAATAATAACAAAGTAAATGTATATCTATTTGCTCATGAAAACCCAAAATAAAAAACACAAATTTAAACAAACTTTTGAGTATAAAATTTGCAAATAAAAGTTTAATTTGTTCACAAAGTACTTTCTTTGGATTATGGCTAGATGAAAGCTTGAAATAACTCCAAAAACAATTTTCTTGGCTTTAATTATTGCTAGAATTCTTTTGCTTCAAAGTAGGTGACAATAGTTAGGTTTTTTGACCACCTTGGGGGAGTTTACAAAGTAATTTGTTCTACCAAAATGAGAAAAAGGGAGACTAGGAAACATGGGAAAAAGAAAGAGCTAATGCAATTAAAAAGAAAGGCAATCATAAAGAAAAAAAAAATAGGTGTGTCACATGAAGAAATAAAAGAAAAGATCAAAAGAATAGTCGAAGAAAATATTTTCATCTCTCCTCTAAAGACTTTTGCTAAAAAATATCAAGGTTGCATTTTCATAAATATATGGAACATAAAAACAACTTAATAATTATAAATACAACAAAATTTTAAATTGTTACATTTAAGATATCAAATTTTACAAAATAACACCCGTTAAAATAACGTGTTACAATCATGCTTAAACACATGCAGATCTTAAGATGTAGCAAATATCGTATGATTTGGTTCAAAATCATTAGGTTATCTAAATTTGGAGGTTTAGAAAAGATACAAACCAAAAAGTTCCATTTACGTAAAGAAGCCAAACCAGATTGTTATAGAACAATCACTATAACCAATATCCCTTTTACAGCTGGCCAAAAACGCTATAAAACTATATCCATAACGTTTTTTAAAACCCTAACACAGCAGACGCTATTGAAAGCCCTTGATATTGTAACTTTTTATAAAAGCTATTCAAAACGGTGTATAAACTGTAATAATAGCTTTTACACTAGTCACATTCTATTTCCAATAGCATCTCAAAATTGTTGTAGAATACTTGGCCAGTTCTTAACCGTTATATTTGACATTGATTGTGTTTTGAAAAACTGTGGTGTTGTGTTTTATATGACACTCTGAGTTAGTTTTTGATTACCTCAACAAGAAGGTGATCCCAATGTGAATTTTGAAAATACGCAACTGTTAACGTCCAACGTAAAACACTCTACTGTACACAACAACTATATTAACAATTCCATCGTGGTTTTCAAGTTGGCTACTTATCCATAATATCCATTTTACACCAATGGTTCATCCACAAAAGAACAAAAATAAAAAAAGAAAAAGAAACATGTACTGAAAATAAAAACCAACTACTTAGCTAATAGAAGTATTAAGGTGTCCAAAACATCTAGCTAAATTAAGTGCCCTAATAACATGATCCATCTTCTAAAAACACTCCATGTCTGTCGAAATTGCCATCATTTAACCCGAAAAGAAAGCGAAACATGTCTTTTAGAGATAAGAAATTATGTTATTGATGGAACTAGTAAAAAGTGAAACAGAGGACAAGTGGTCCTCCAACAAAATAACAAAAATCATAAAAGAAAAATGCCTAACCAACAGAACGCTAGGACTAACACAAGAACACCTCGAAATTTTATTTAATTATTTCATCCCCTTAATAAAAAAAAAGGAAATTAGCCAACTCTTTACCTTGTGAAGCCCTATAACGCTACCCAGCATTTAACATTATCCCATACGTCACTAAAAGACCCTCAGCTTCATCAATTAATTAAAACCCACAAATCAACACAAAATAATAAAGCAGCAATTTAGGTTAAAAGCACAACGCTGTAATTCCAAATTTACAATGACGTAGTGTTAGTTTATATATGTTATGAAGCAAAAAATAATTACCGTACCAACCACATGGCCAGGTTAAGCATTTTCAAATCCTACCAAACAGTCTAGATAGCAATTCAGAGGAGGAAAAAAAAAGGTCTAGATATTAAGCACTATTTGCACCATGCACAACATAAACTAAATATAAAACTTGATGAGACAGAGTACCTTGCATGTATTGTTTGGAAGAAAGAGAAAACAATGATTCTTCATTGCCTGCATTCATTACAAGTTTATCATACACAAAGTTCAGAGTTTACTTCCTTTTTCTACGGCAGAGCCTTTTATTAGTGGAATGCCACCTCAAATCTCCACCCATCTTTTCACTCCAAGGTATTATAAGAAGATATCTCAAGAATTTAGAAGGCACTACAGTTCTAACCTTCTTCATAAGTTTGTCAACCTTCCACCTTGAAGCATAACACTTGGGACATAATATCCAAATATGCATTCTCCTTTCTAAACTAACAGTCATTAGGGCAAACATGAATTTTTCATACCCAAAATCAAATGCTTTCACATTGGAACTTTATACATGCACCTGATGAAGACATTAGTTCCAGTAACACATCATGCAATACTTCTAGCAATCCACTAAAACTGCTACCATACCATCAATGCATAAGTTTGAGTTTGAATAAGGAAATAATAGTTGACAACTTGACGTAATTTGAACAGCCAGGATATAATGGCCCTAACCCACCTCCGTTTATATTATCCAACTCTTCTCTAATACATGCTCATTACATTGTTCCATATAATCTTCTTCATTTGCATAGGTAGCCTCATACAACTAATATATCTCATTCCACTCTACTTCTTCAAACTCTTCCCACAAAGAAATTGAAATTAGAAGTGATAAAAGTAATAATTCAGCCTTATACAAAGGAAATCATTTCTAGATTTCTTTTTCTGATAAATCGGATATGAAGCAAGCAAGGCCCAACAACAATGTAGCAAAGTGCATTAAAAAAGAAAAAAAAAACTATACATTACACAAAAATTTAGTTAATATGAATGTCTTTCTGCTTATAAGCTCCAAGGCCGACTATAAAATCTCATGTAAAACAATCATTTAAGTCCACTGCATTACAACAGCCACTATAAAAGTTTTTCAGCCCATACATTATTGTCAGAAGCATTTTAGAGAACAAAACAAGAAGAATCATTAAGTCACACTTGCAATATATATTCAGATCACTCAATTCTCAACTCAGTATCTAAACGATAAGTCCCTAGCAACTTAAGTTCTTTGTAGAACATACAAATGTAATACGCAACAAAAAAAATTTCCAGAACATAGAAATTAAATGCTGAGAACATGAGAACTTGCAAGGAATATTGAGAAAAACAAAATAATACATCTCTTGTAGAAACAGAACACATACTTTTGGGACATGTTGCAGAGATAATTTTGTAACTTCAATCTTGATCGTGCTCTCAAAATGATAGAGGAACTATTCTTTACCAGCAGCACAAAACCTAATGGGCAAAGAAGGGGCATTATTAAAGACCATGGAGAACAAGTGATTCATTTTTGCTTCTATAACAATACAGGTTTTGTATGGCTCTGCTACTGAACGAAATACGCTACTCTTAGCTAGATAACTCTGCTAGATTATATTAAACGTGACGTGATGCACTACTCATAACTAGATAGCTCTGCTACTGAACTACTTCCAAAAAAAGATATGATTAAGAATTCTCAACTTTCTAACCTTCACGAAGTAAACACAAAGTTGCATTAGACATAAATACACACACACAAAAACACACATACACACACACTTAAAAGTAAATAAATAAATAATAAAGGCATATCCAAATTTAATGTAAGCCTCCAAGGATTTTGTATAGCAAAACAATACTAAATCAACTAATGAAATTATCGTAGTGAAACTCTTAAAAGAGAAACAGACTATGATTTTTTTCCTCAAAACAAAAATCTTCAAATAATGTCTCTCTCTCTCTCTCTCTCTCTATATATATATATATGTATGATATATAAGAACAACCCCATAGGGAATCAGCAAGAAAGAACAAGGAAGAAATTCACAACTAAAACTTCCTCCCATCAAGACAACAAAACATATAAAACGCTTTTTTTAGTCTGCCTCTTCATTTTGTTCTTTAGAAAAGAACCCATCAATGACTTACATGCAGATTGGTCATGGTCTGTCCAGCACATCAACGAGCTTGCCTAGACCAGCATCCTGCAATATAGGAGGGGGAAAAAAATCATTTTACGTACTTCACACAGAGTACTAAACACCATATTACCCACTTAGTTGCCAAACTACTCTAAAAAATAAAAAATGAAAAAATAAATGACCAAATAGAAAAATAATTTCAGATATTTAAACAACAAATCCAGATTTCCCAATACTAGTTGCTGCCAAAGAATCATAAATGCTCTAAAAATGATAAACGATGAAATAAAAATAGTCAAACATGGGAAGAACCATTCACCTATATAACCCCACAGACTAAAAATCAATACAACCAAATAACCCAATACTAGTCGTAGTCAGAATGCTCAAAAAATAGGAAAAGAAAAGAAACCCTAAAATCACAGTTATCATGCAAACCGGTAGCTCAATAAAAGGACTCTCCTACCATTCATATAAATAATTCCAAGGGGACAACTTCACATAATACACAGAAGCACATGAAATTAGGGATAAATTTGAAAGCAAGATTTTTCTTTTTGACCTAGCCGTGGGATGAAACCTAGAGAAAAGTCTTGAGGATCGCCGATATGCCAAAACCCGAAAGATTGTGCAGAATCAAAATCAAAACCACAGCTTGTGCAGAGAAGAGAAGAACGATACCTATACTTTCAAAAGCATAAATGCCCAAATTTCTAGAGAACGATTCTTCAAGAAGTGTTCTTGGATGCTCGCAACCCAAGATTTTCGATCTTAGACAGAGAAAGGCTCACTAATAAGGGTGTTCTTCAAGATGAAAGGTTTTAAAACGAGAGAGAGGGATCCTTAATTCAAACTTTTTTTTGGCCCGTTTGTCAAATTAATCCGACGAGAGAGAGCTACTCATTTGGGAATTTCGCTGTTATTGTTTTTCTTTCGGGGTTTTGATCCGCGACGTGTTCATCAATGTGGGGCTTTTTGGGGAAGCAAATTTTAGGTGCCCGCCAAGTGTTCAGAATCTTCTGGTGAACTCCCTCCAATATTTTTCACAAAACTAATTTCCTTTTTCGTTTCTCACCAATTCACGTTAGGTTAAGCTTGCAATAAAATGCTTAATTTCAAATATCATATAATATCATGCAAGTTAATAATATAGATAACAACCATTCCTCGTAAAAAATAATATACATAAAAATTAATCAGTTTTTTTTCTAAATACAATGGCCCCATCTAGTATTATTTTAAAAATTTTTGAAAATATTTTTGTATATTTTTTGAAGTAAAAATTTCAAAATCACTCTTAGAATAAGAAGCAAAAAATTGTTATTTAGAAAATAAAATCATTTTTGTTTATTTTAAAAACACTACAAAATGTAAAAAAAAAGGTCAAATATGGTTTTCAATTAATCACCAAAGATAGGCCATATAAGAATATATTGTTGATTTTTTTTCATTTCTTTTTTTTTGGAAAGAAGAATATATTTCTAATAAATAAAATGCAAACACCAATAATGGACTCATATAATCTCAAACTATAGAAAAACTATGATCCTCATATACAGGTTATACCAATAAACTCAAATGAAATAGTTAAGAGAAACAGACGTCTATCAAGTTTTAAGAACAGTTAAATAACTTCACCAACAATTGAGCACATAAATGACTATTTACCAATACCTTTCTAGTCGATGAAAAATCTAATCGAGCAAAATCGAGAAACTCATAACACTAAGGTCACATATAACACCACTAATAAATAAATTTAAGTGTCACGAACCCAAACACAGGTGGTGACGTAGTAGTTTAATTAAGGCAAAATAAACAGATTTGACTAAACTCACCAATTATTTTATTAATAATTTAAGAAATTCATTTTTGATAATTTATGAAAATGGGGGAAAATTTGAACCTTTTTAAAACATTACCAATCTTTGAATTTAACATGTAAAATTTCTTAAATAATCTCAAAAAATAAAATTTAGAGTTTTAAAGTCCATCAGAAAACAGTTTGAGCCTTACCGGACCCCACACAATACACACATAGTACAAACATATAGAATTAACATAAACCACAGTCCATCAGGAAACAAATCAAAGTCTTTATAATGTCCCATTATTACATGCCTTGGTTATAAAGCAAATAAACTAAACAACTCATGATCTGCGTGAAAACGACAGCAATATCCTACTCGGCAGCACACTACAAGTGACTTGGAGGGGGAAAAAGATTTAAAACAAAATGTGAGCGAAAGGCTTAGTAAGATTTGGGTTTCAAAATCATTTATAAAATAAATTTAAGTGCAATTTCAGAGAAATAATAGATGATTTAGCAAATGTATACTTACCTCTCTCTATTTGAAATCATCAAAATTCATCATAAATATTTAATCCAATTCGTGTTTACCATTCATCATTTGTGATTATCTCATATCATACATCATTATTCCTCGTGTATAAAGCCTACTAATCACCACCGAAGTAGCCTAGTTGGGTTTCAGGACTTGCCCCTCAGGTCACTCTCTACAGACCCAATCTTTGTGTGGCATCATGCACTATCATATCATTCTGAACTAGGTTATGTGTCCATTTAGTGTCCATCATCATTTAATCATATCATTATTCAGACTTTCTTTTACCGAGTTATCATTTATATTCATTATGATTCATTCGTTATCATAATTCATTATTGTCATTCATTATCATCATATCCAATATCTGTTGGAAATAAATAAATAAAAAAAGCAACTTGTTTTCTAAAAACGCTTCAAAAGGTACAAAATAGCCAAAATTTGATTTTATTATTTTTTTTAAATTATGGTTGTTGAAAAAAGGGTCTAAAGTCCTACCTTATTTCCTAGCACCGTTCACGCCTACATCGCGAATCTTTGTTCTACTAAACGTTAGTTCCTCAGAACTGCTAGTAACCTTAGATGTAGACTAAATACATTAATCTTTAAATGTCGACTTATATCACTACTATGCTATTCATGGTTCCTTAGTGTAACTTTGGACTCAAAATGATCATATATGACATCTTCATGTTATTAGTGTTTTTGAACACAAAATCATATTCTTTTTAAAACATTTCTAAATCATAAAATAATGAAACACGATGAGCAAAATTGTCATTTCGGGCCGTTAGGTCAGCCTACTGACCATCTGAATTTGGCTTGCCAGGCCAATTAAGTTTGACCTACTAACTATACAAGTTCGGCCTGTTGAACTTGTGTAGTGAGATCAACGGCACTTTACAACGTGCTATCGACCGCATGCTCGTGGTGTCCTAGTTGATCGTGTTACACTTACACGATCTACCGGTATTCAAGAGCAGTATGCTCTGTTTCAAACTCTCGAGCCTTAATTAATTCACTCTAAATCTGCTATAATGCACACAAAACACTTTCAAATAATCTACAAACATAATATGATGCTTATAAACCCGAATTCATCCATATGCAACATCATTATATCATTTTTCATGCATGTGTTCAAATAATTCCAAAAATGAACAAAAATTGTAAAAACTATTCAATTCGATTTTAATCCAATTATAAGGTGCATTTGTAATGAAGTATGTTTTACAATCCCAGATTATATCTTGTTTAAGTCTAAATTGTCTCGGATCACAACATACAAAATCAAATCTTGACTATTTAGCTTAAATCCAAAATCTATTTTAGCTAAATATAAGAACTAGACTTTAATCATGAATTTGTTTGCAAAACCAGAATTAAAGACTTCAAAAAAACATGTGTTTAATTTGCTAGGAAGGTCTCTAACCTCAATGAGTAATTTGGTGTAACTCGGGGCTTCAACACAGTGATCTTAGCTACTTCTCTAAGCTGGAATATGAAGACTGTGTTGTGTTCTTGAGCTTTTGTAACGAAGAGAGTATGTTTATGTCTAGGTTTCTTGAGTTGTCTGTGTGTTTTGAAGTAATGTGAGTGCTTATGGGACTTTTGGTTGTACAAAAGGAAGTGATATGGAGAAGAAGAAGAAAGGAAAATATGTTTAATGAATTCTTTTGAGGAATAGAAGTAGTTTGTATGAAAAAAAACCATGGGCTAAGATGGTTTATGGTGTGCAAGTTTCAAGATTGCATTCATTTGCCCAAGTGAATTACTTCACGTGGCATGCCTGGGTTAAGGAAGGCATGGGACCTGTTGGGCATTTGCCAAATTATTGTTTTAAAAATTTGATTTTTAGGAAGGTAAAATAAAATACCAAAATTTGTTAAAATTAATTTAATAAATGATGAGAATTAAGATAAATCAACAGCATGATTAAAATGCAATTAACTAGGAAAATATCACAAATATATATATATTTTTAAATAAAATCTCAAGTAGGCATACTAATTACTAATTAGCATACTAATTATCTTTAATCGAATCTGAACATTACATCTCTCCTCCCCTTATGGAATTTAGTCCTAGAAATTAAAGCTTACCTTAATAGCAGAATACATGCAGATATCACCTCCGCATAACCAATTCCAATTCCTACGTCGAGCCTTATCTGTCATGACCCGAAGGTCGTGACAAAACAACTTATCAAACGAAATAAATATATAAAATGTCCAGCCGAAACAAGTCTCATCCGTAATCACCATCATGTGGATACTAACCATGAAGGTGGATGGATAATTAAACCACAATTGATAGCATAGCAGTCTTACAATAAATAATACTATGTGACTGGTATGGACGTTGACACCGTGGTGCTGCCACAACACCTTCACTAGCAATATGTCACGACGTCGTAGACTTGCCACTTTTCAATTGATAATCTAGACCGATACCTCATCATCAGTCATATTCTCTTGTACCACTACATTGGGGAATGAAACAATCCTACTAGGGTTGATATGGCTTATTGGTAGCATTGACACATAAAACATGTTACGAATGCAAGAAAGCTCGGGAAGAGGATCAAGTCGATAAGCAACTACACTGAATCCATGAGCAATCTTAAACGGCTCGACAAACCTCGATACAAGTTTTCCACTTACGTCAAAATGCGTAGTCCCTTTACGCATGGAAACCTTGAGAAGAATGAAATCACCTTCTTTAGATTCTAAAAGAATACGTCTCCTATTAGTATGACTGTTTTGTCGATTCTGGACTATCTTTAATTGATCTCATATCATGACAATCTTCTCATTGTTTTTCACAAATTTCATCTGGCCTGATGATGATCCTATCTTTTGGTTCTAACTAAAAAACTAGTGATCGACATGGTTTCTTATAAGTGCCTTGAACGGTGCCATACCAATACTCACTTGGTGACTATCATTGTATAACAAATTAAGCCAGACGTAGATACGTCTTCCAAGTATCACCAAAACCTAAAATTATAAGCATGCAACATATCCTCAAAAATCTATATAACTTACTTAAACTAATCAGCAATCTAAGGATGAAAGGCCAAAGTCTAACTTAGTACCCAATGCTTCTTAGGAACTTTTCTAATACGTAACATTAAATTGGATATCTCTATCAAAAGTGATGGGTAACAAAAGTCGCATGCATATCTCGAGATATGATTCTCCCAAGACTTTCCTCAAGTACATCAATCCAAAATGTATAAAATGCACTGATTTGTCAACCTATCCATGTCATCCTAAATAGCATCTTACTTTTGTTTTGTCCCTTCTGGTACTTGGCTTTCACTTGATTACATGTCATACACTAGGCGACTTAATTTCAAAATATTTTTGTTCATGTCTTTTCACAAATTCTTGTCTCAATTCAAATCATAATGTATCTTTGCATTTCCAAGACCTTTGCACATCATTCGATACAACCTTTTTTACTTATTTTATTTCAAGCATAGCCAGACATCCCATGAAATACAAAGATCTACTTATATATACCTTCTACTCATCAAACTATTCCTCATTCTAAATCTGTGTCCATATTCCCTAAAAATGTTGATCTCACCACTAATCCAGTTTCACTAGCTGAACAAGTGCCAAAACGGATGCCAAGTTATAAACCAAAGACTATCTATAACCCTCATAGCATCATCATCTATGTTTACTGACCACAACATTCCTTCTCCAATCTTTTAATGTCGAATAAGCGAAAATTTCAAAAGTCTAAATCCATCTCCTTTTGAGCAAACAGATAATCCAAACTGTTATGTTCTAAGGAAAATCTAAAATACTACTCCATGGAAGAAGAAATAGCAGCTCCAAATCTTATGGTTGCCAACCACTATAAGTTCCAGGTCATGAGTGGAATAATTTTGCTCGTGAGACTTCACTTGTCGTAACTTATATGTTACAACATGTCTATATTGCATCATCACCCATCCAAACTTGCATCAATATGAACCTCATATGACTCATCACTATTCGGTATAATCAACACTTGAGCAGTGGTCGACCAAGTCTTCAATTCTTGAAAAGCATACTCACATTCTGTGTTCCATTCAAATTGAACATTCTTCTTAGTCCACTGCATCAACAGTGCCACCATCCTTGAGAAATCTTGAACAAACCTCTTATAGTATCCTACGAGTCCTAGAAAACCATAGATTTTAGCCACGTTCTTTGATTGTTCCTATTGCACCATTGTCTCTATCTTAGAAGGATCCATTGAAATATCATAATCAGAGGTAACATATTCTGGAAACTTAACTCTTGTTAACCAAAATTTGCACTTTTTCTTCTTAGCATATTGCTTATGTTCCCTCAGAGTCTGTAAAACAATTCTCAAATGCTGCTCATGATCCTTTTATCTTAGGATAAAATAGTATGTCACCAATGAACACAATCATGAACTGATCCAAGTATGGCTGTCTTAGGCATATGTTCTTTCTATATTCTGAGTTGATGATACTTTGTGTGTGAATCTATTCTTGAGAAATACCAGGAACCTCCCAACTATTTGAACAATGCATTGATCCTGGGCTGGAGTACTTGTTCTTCGTTGTGACCTTATTTAATTGTCGGTAGTCAATTCACAACCTAAGAGTCCCATTATGTTTCTTAGCACACCAAACTGATGCATCCTACAGTGACGTACTGTTTCATGTATATCCTTTATCTGCGAGCTCTTGAAGCTACTTTTTCAATCCTTTCAGTTTTGTTGTCACTATTCGTGTGGCACAGAGAAGATCAGAACAATTTCAAGAAGTAACTCAATACTGAACTCAATCTACGGTGTGATGGAATTCATGTCACGACCCGAAACTAGGTAGTGACTTAATTGAAAGGAATATTTATAAAGGTCTAGAAAGACAAAAACACTTAGAAACCATAGTTAGGCACATAAAATTCATAAAAATAATTCAAAAATGCTCTAGAGTCTTTAAACTTTAAACTAAAAGACAAAATGCAAATAAAAAATTAAAAATAAAAATATACAAAACTTTAAATGATTGCTTATCAAATAAGAAAAATTACAGCTGCACAGCTATATTGAAAAGTAAATAAATAAAAATAATTTTAGATAACAATTAAATAGAGTTTCCAG
>LNSY01037907.1:0-10288 GCA_002024485.1 Artocarpus camansi
GAAAAAAGGCCATCAAAAAATTTTAATAGAGTAAATTGCCCTTTTTTTTTGTACAAAAATCAACCAAATTGATCTAAACTCCAAGCCTCTTTACGGTTTCACCAGAGATAGCATCTTTATGATCCCTAAAGGGATGATCAAGTTTCCAATGACAGTTGGGGAAAGACTTAGGATGACCACTGTGGTCTCCAATTTTCTTGTGGTTAAAGAAGGCGAGCAGTTCAATGTAGTAATTATAAGGCTAACCCTTAGGGCCATAACAACCATTACATCCATCGACCACCAGAAGTGAAGTTTCTAACATAAAATAGAGTCAAAGAGATGAAGTGACACCAATATCAATCAAGGTTTACCCACTCAAATGTGGTCTATACATATGCGGACCTAAGAAGAATGGAGACCTACATGGTCAATTTGGGGCCTCTAGATGATGATATTGACCTAAGGCTTGAAGAAGAAATTAATAGAATAGAGCCCAAAGAGGAGTTGGTCGAGATCAAAAGAGATGATAGAAAACCCACGAGGCTTAATTTTGGGTTTGGGTTATCTACAAGGCTTAGAGATGAGTTTTATACAATTTTTAAAGGATAATCTTGACGTCTTTGCTTAAACCCACAATGATATGGAAGGAATAGATCCAAAACTCACAAGCCATAAGTTTAATGCTGACTCGGATTATCCTCTAAAGAGGTAGAAGCATCGATCTATAAACCCCCTCGTGGAATCTTATTATCCTGTTTGCATTTCAAATCATGTGCTTATCTGCAAGCCATATACAAAATAAAGGACATGTGTCTAGTCAGTGACTTTAATAAGGCTTACCCAAAGGACCAATTTCCTCTTCCTATGAATGATTAGTTGGTAGACGTAATGGCAAGGCATTAGCTATTGAGTTTTATGGATTCCTACTCGGCCTATAACTAGATCCCAATGCATCAACGAGATAAGGAACAAACGTATTTCATTTATGCTACAAAGTTGTGTCCTTTGGTCTAAAGAATGGAAAGGCAACATATCAATGTCTGGTGAACAAAAAGTTTGCCAGGCTGATTGAAAAAACAACAGAGGTTTATATGGATGATATGTTTGTTAAGAGTATGAAGGCAAGCCAACACATTGCCCATCTCAACGAGATGTTTTAAATCCTAAGAAGGAAAGAAATAGAGCTCAACCTTTTGAAGGCCCTTTTGCGGTCATCCCTAGAAAGTTTCTAGGGTTTATGATTAGCCAATAAGGAATTGAGGCTAACCCATCAAACATACAAACTTTCTTGTCATGGAAGCCCCCAAGAAGCTGAAAGAGGAATAGAAACTCACAGGCTACATCACCGTATTGAACAAGTTAATTTCAAAGGCGACAATGAAGTGTGTCCCTTTTTTCGATTTATGAAAGGAAGAAAGCCATTCAAGTAGACAGTGAAGCGTGACAAGGCATTTCAACATCTCAAAGAATACTTAGGGAAACCACCGCTACTTTTGAAAGCTCTAATAGGTGAGGCCCTCACAATTTATCTCACTATCCCCAAACATGCCTTAAGAATGGCTTTGATATGAGAAGAAAAGATGACCTAACTTCTTGTATACTATGCCAGTAAGCATCTTCTAGATGCAGAGACAAGATATCCGGCAATAGAGAAGCTAGCCTTGGCCTTAATCATATTCAAACGGAAGCTAAAGAAAAACTTTTTGGAGCACAAAATTATAGTGCTAAGAAATTACCTATTGAGGCAAGTTTTGCTCAAGCTAGAGGCTTTGGATTGCCTTTTAAAATGGTATGTTAAGGGTTATGGTTCCTCGACCAGAGCTTGGTAGGTCCTTCGAACGTATTTTCGGAAAGGCTGCTTAGAGAGCCTCTATGCGGATTTGTCTCCTGTAGGGGAAACGCGTCTCCTACGAGTCGAACCTTTTTTTAGGCCTATCCCAAGTACTAATATAGGGTGAGATCCTGCATGGGCCACCTTTTAATGTATTGCCTATAGGGCTCTTATTCTGGGAGTGACCCAGCTAGGATTTGTCTCCCGTTAGGGGAGCGCGTCCCTTAGGATTTGAACCTACGACCACTTGTATAAAAGTCCTTAGGTGTATCTAGATTGGTACCTAGGATACACCTAAGGCCTCTTATACGAGTGGTCACAGGTTCAAATCCTAGGAGACGCACTCCCCCCACGGGAGGCAAATCTCAGCTGAGTCTCTCCCCGAGCAAGGGTCCTCTAGGTAATACGTTAAAAGGTGACCCATGCAAAATCTCACCCTACGACCTTAAAATGCACGTTTTAATGTTGAGGGTTATGGTTCTCTAGTCGGAGCCTGGTGGGTCCCTCGAATGTATTGCCGGAGAGGCTACTCGGGGAGCCTTTATGTGGATTTGCCTCCTACGGAGGGATCGAGTCCCCTAGGAATCAAACCTTTTTTCTCTTAAATAAGAGGGTTTTAGTTATATTCTAGGAACAATCCAAAGCTCCTCGAGCAGTCTTTCCGACGATATGTTTGAAAGACCTGTTAGGCTCCAGCCAGGGAACCATAACCCTCAACATGGTCCTTTGATTTTAATCCATTTGTAGAGTACAAACCTTGTACAATTATTAAAAGTCAGTACTTGACAGATTTTGTGACTGAGTTCACAACAAGGCTAGACAAAGCTAAAATAAAGGCCAAAAAAGAAAGGCCCAAGTGGAGATTGCATACCGATGACTCATCCAACAATAATAAATTTAAGGCAAGGCTTATTTTAATGAGCCTAGAGAATCATAAGACCACAACGACCATTAGATTCAAGTTTAGAACCTCAACTAGTGAGGGTAAGTACAAGGCAATCCTTGCAGGGCTTTTTCTCACTCACCACATAAAGGTAACCTATCGGTCATCTATAGAGACTCATAGTTAGCAATGAATCAGATCAAGGACAAATATATAAGGCCAAAGAAGAAAAGATGATTCCAAGCTTATGAAATCCAACAAGCCCTACCTAATGAGGGTAGCTATGCTGACACTTTGGCTCAGGTAGTAATATCGTGGGACTTGAAGCTACTAATGGTCATCCTAGTCGAAATGTTAGGACTCCAAACAATTTATTAAGAAAAAAAGGAAGATGAAATACCAATTTAGAATGAAGATAACTAGATGAACCCCATTATCAAGTATTTGGTAAGTGGGGAATTGCTAATCAACCCAAATAAGGCAAAGAGGATGCATTACAAGCCAGGACATCATCTTATGCATGATAGGGTTCTCTACCGTCGAGGCATTTCCTCTCTACTCTTGTGTTGTCTAGACAAGGATGAAGCTCAGTGGGTTCTAAAAGGAAAACACAAGGGGCTGTGTAGAGATCATTCGGGGGGGGGCAATTGCTCTAAGATAAGGGTACTATTTGTCGAATCTAAAAAAGGATGCTATGGAGTACACATGTATGTGCAACAAGTCCAAGAGCTATGCCATATTACCACGGGGCTCCTCTTTAGACGTTGACATTTATCTTAAGCACTTAACTATTTACGAAATGGGGGATCAACATAATAGGTTACCATATAAAGCCTCTAGTTTTAACACCTTGGAATAAATGTTCCAATATCAATGTGGTGTCGAACCTACCAACCTTTCAAGCAACTTTTTGAGGGTGATAGTTTGCCCAACCCACCTCTTAACCCCAAACTTCCTATGACAACCCCCATAATAAGTGGAAGAGGAAGAAGGCGCAGGAGGAGAACAAGAGGAAGATGGAGTAGGAGGAGACTACATGGTCAAGAACAAATGAGATGACTAAGCGATGACTCATTGTCCCATCCACAGAGAAGTTTTTCTTGTCCCTTATTTTACTTTGTTTCTCGTGTAACATTAGCATAATTTGAAAAAAGGCAAAAAAAAATTTTTTGGATTGGGGAAATGATCTCTTTTCTTTTTTTGCACTAAAAAACAAGTTTTTTTTAGCAGCTAAACTGCTTTAGTTTTTTCCAAAAAAAAAAGGAAAATGATTGTAGCAAAGTAAGGAACCTCGACAGGATAAAAAAAAACTGAAGCCGTTTTAGTGCCCAAAAAACTTATTTTTTTATGCTAAAAAAAAGACCATTTGGCCAAAAAGGCTTTTTTTAAAGTCTTTTAGAAAAATCCCCCGACAACATTGGGGATAATGTTTCATTTAAGTTTGGGGGAAGGGATTTAGTTTTCAACGATTTAATGCTGTAGTTGTTTTATTTGTGTCTTTTATTTAGTTTTGTTTGATTTGTGTTTTCATGTCGTTTTCCCTATTTGGTTTTGTTTGTTTTATTTCATGTCTTTGGTTTTTGTTTTATTTAATTTTGTTAGTTCTTTTATGAAAAAATTGGATAATTTTTTTTAAAAAATTATATATAATTTTGAAGACGACGGATAAAGAAATAAAAATGAAAAAAAATGTTTTTTAAATAGTTAGTTGTGTTTTGTGGCTAAACAAAGGCAATGATAGGTGATGAATGAGTTTGATAATGGCTATTTGAATATGACAGGCATAAAGATATTTATGTGCTTGGTTCTTGTGTTGGTTTGCCTTGTTTTTAATCTTTCACACACTTGATCACAATAGCCTTGTACATTAAGCCAATTGCACACTTAGAGAAACTTTATGCAGTGTAGATAGCCACACATGACCTCAAGAACTCTAGAACTTGCTTGAGTACTATTTGAGGCAGAATTCAAGGCTAGACATCACTAAAAGCAAGATTTAGACCATATCTAGAACGTTTGTGCCTTTCTAGCTAATTTTGCATAAAGTTTTCCCTAGTTCACCCTACTTAAGCCTTACATGTTCATAACTGTTTCTTGGACACCTACACAAGTAGCCTAACCTCAAATGAATTTTTCCATATTTTACCTAAAGCTTGCAAGCATAAAACCATTCTAAGAAAAATTCTAAAGTTGTGCTTTCAAAAAGTGTACGGTGGTTTTGTGAAGAAATTTTGAATTGAGATTTTACCATGTCTTAAAAAAAAGAAAAGAGAAAACATAAAATAAAATAAATAAGATAACATTTGAGGAGTGCTTCACCCAAAAGTCATAGAACCAGAAAGATCTCAAGTTTGGGGGCCTAGTGTCTTATTGTATTTAAAAGAAGAAGAAGAGAATAAAATGTGTGGTGTTAAGAAGGAGAAGGGCAAATTGAAGGTGGATTTAGTTGGTATAAGTTTTTTGCAATGGTCTTAGAATGTATGACATACGTATGGTGTTTTGAGCCATTAATGTGAGCTTATATCCCACTCTTACCGAACCCATTTATTACAAGCTTAAGAAAGTACTAATGATCTCTAGTGGTATACTAGCCCATATTAGTGGAGAATGGCATAAAAAGTAAGCATAAAGAATTCATGAAATGCTTTATCTAGAGACTAACTAGAAATTACCTCTATATATAAAGTCACCTGAGTTGTAAGAGGACTAGTGAAAGAGGCCATACACACACTAGAAGGATTAAGAGTGGGGCGAATTTAATATTTGGATCAAAATTATAAATATACATTATGCTTAAAATATTCCTAGAGCCATTAAACTTGGACATATTTGAGGCTTTAGCTTATCAAAATCAAACACTTCTCACTTTGCACTCACTTTGAAATATTGGTTCTTTTCATTTCTATTTTTTGTTCATTTCTCTTCCTTTTTGCTCGAGGGCTAGCAAAATTACAAACTTGGACATTTTGCTGATTTTTGAGATATAGATTGGCTTTTTTATGTTGTCTTTTTATGTTTTAGTAGGTTTGAATATAATTCAAGAGTTTTGGAGTCAACTAGAGAATTGAAGGCCTTCTTTGGCTTGAGGAGTAGAGCTTGGGTGCCCAAGTAGAGTCGCACTCGCGCTCCAACACGAGAAGAAGATCAGTGCAACATTTGGCTGAAGTGTGTACCAGCACCATTAAATCTGTGCAGCCTTGTGTGCTTGAATCTCACCTTAGATGCCACTCAGTAGAGGCGTGCGATAGCACCAATGAACCTCCACTCTCATGCCATCTTGCTTCAACTCCAAAAAAGCTAATTTTTGAGCTATTTAAAAGAGAAACTTCACAATTTTGAAGAGTATGTAATTAGCTAGATTAGGCTTTTTGAAAGAGAACTTTTGGGTGGTGAAATTGATGATCCATAGCACCAATCAGAAGAATTTAAGAGAAAAGGAAGAACTGGAAGACTTTTTGGATCTTGAACAACTAGTTTATCTCTCTTTTTCTTACTTCTTTAAAATTTCTTTTGGGATTGTATTGGATTTTATGCTGATGTTTATGCTTTTTATTTTCGATTTAATTGAGACCATGATGAGCTAAATTGTTTCACTAAAAGGCTATGTAGCTAAGTTAGATTCATGTTTGGATAATTTGTCTACGATTATTGCAATTTGATTCTCTTTCCATTTGTTTGCGTTTCTTTTATCTTAATGTTTCTAAATGCTTTTATCATCAATTAACTAATTTCATATTGGAATTAGTACTTAGGAGAGAAAAATTCTAAATATTAGTTTGAGAAACACAACCTAAGGACATATAGAATTTGGAGACTTATAATTCTCTTTGTGACCATTTAATGAAAATTAACCTTAATGAGTCCTTAATAATTTATTTTAGAAAGAAATATTGGAATTGGTTATTTTAGGCACTTCTTAATTGTGTACTTGGGAGAGGAAAATTGGGATACATTATACTTCAAAAAAATAAAAAAAGAATTGATAGGTTCTTCTATTATTGGTCTCTTATTTTTAAGCCTTCCTCTAGTTTATTGTCAATATTTTAATTTTAGTTTTCTTTAATTTCTCCGTTTTTAAATAGATGTGCCTATTAAATCTTAGTTTGTATAGTAAAATTGTAAGTTCTAAAATCGCAACAGATAGTAAAAATCAAGAAATTAAATCAATCCTTATAAAAATCGACAATTGTATTCTCACTTTATTACTTACAATCGTGTAAATTTATACGCAAAAATTAATAATTAAGTTTGAACTCAAAAAAATGATTTAAAATGCTATAATATATAAAAATTTTATACTATAATATTTTTTTACTTTACAATATAACATATGAAGTCTCTAAATTATAAATAAGTTGAGCTCATGAGTTTGAACCCACACATATTTCACTTGGACTGAGTTTTTGTTTCATTTTATAAGCACTTCCACAGTTCTTTTTTTCTTAGAAAAAACATATACTTCGATGGCTATTGGCATATTGTTTTCAAGCCCGTTTATATTAAATTAAAAAAACATGACAATTAAATTAATTTAATAAAAACTTGCAATTCAAAACTATAATTCACACTAATTTTTTTTTAACATACGAAATTCTCCACTTCTTTTATCTATGATGTCAATTCATTTTCAACGTCACGAGGCACTCGCGAGTCATGAGGTGACCACACAAAAATGTACAGCCACATGGATGTCGCATTTATTGGCATTGTGACGACAAAAAAAAAATATTAATTATTAGTTACTAAGATTTTAACCCGTCATTTCATATTATTTTTAAAATTGATAAAAATATTTTTATTTTAAAAAATATATATTTTTTAATAATTATATTAAAAATATTTTTAAAATTTTTATTTAAAAAATTATGAGAAAGTATTTTTGAAAATTCTAAAAGTATAACCAAACAAAGCCAAGTAGTAGGTTTTTTTTTAAAAAAAAAAAAAAAGATAATAGGTTGTCTAAGAATGTTGGTATGAACCCAAAACACTAAAGTAACAAATAGATTTATAATATAGTTTATTTTTACTTTATATTAACAATAAAGAGTTTTATATAGCTTGAATTTAAACTAATTTATTTTAATCAAGTCTCTAAGCACATGCTAAGTTTGACTTTAATAGTTTCATAATTTAAAAGATACCTAATATCCCATTCGAAACTCATACACAAAAGGATTTTATAATGTAGACTAAGCTCTTACATATTACAGGTTTTATAATTTTAACTTAAAGTTTTAATTACGTTTTCAAGCGCCTTATAAATTAGTGAGGTATCCTAAATTTGTGGGATATGATAATTAGTATAGGAACTTTAAATTGGAGCCAAAAACTAATTATTTCATAAAATTTGGTTTAAATCTGACACCTGATCAGTTCAACATTATAACATTCTTCATTTGAAAATATAACTTTGTTTATATAATTTTGTAACACTTTAATTGTTGAAATATAACTTGTATTATATACAAACAACTTAAAAATTACATGTAATTACGTTCTTGAAAAAAAAAAGTTACAAATATCCTACCAGACACTCTTTCTCAATCCGTATGTACCCAATACTTCCCAACTGACTCTCCCACTCTCCTCTCCTTGCATACACATTTTTCCTTGCAAAATGATTCATGAACCACTGTTGTTTTTGGATTACAGTTCACGCGGACGCTTCCGACATGAATAGACCGCTACAAAGTATTATTTAGCATAAAACCAACAATACATCCACCCAAATCATAATGTGCTGGACAACTTTGCAGCCTCAACTTATCCTCAGGATAGCAGCCAATTAATTTCTCCTTTTCATCATATCGCTTGTCTCATCTCAATCCAGAGTTCTTGAAAAACTCTTGCCAAGGTGTATTTATACCCAAATTATTGTATCAAAAGACAAGAAAATAATATGGCCAAAGAGTTTCTAACAATGGAGACAACCAGTCTGGCAATAATAGGGGCAGGAACTAGTGGCCTTCTTGCCTGCAAGTATGCTTTAGAGAAAGGTTTTAATCCCATTGTTTTCGAAGCAGAAGAAGGAGTAGGAGGGCTTTGGAATCACACAATAGAATCAACAAAACTCCAGAACGTCAAAGACAGTTACCAGTTCATGGATTATCCATGGCCTTCTTCGGTGAAAGAGATGTTTCCTAGTCACTACCAAGTTTTGGAGTATATTCGATCTTATGTTCAACACTTTGGTCTCCTTCCTTACATAAAGTTCAACTCCAAAGTCATAAGTTTGGATTACGTTGGAGAGTCCTTGGAAGAAATGGAGGCATGGGATTTGTGGGGTGGAAAGAGCAAGCCATTTCACTCCAAAGGGAAGTGGCATATTGTGGTGCAAAATATGAAGACTTTCTCAAAAGAGGTGTGTGTATATATATACACAAAAATATATTTTAAATTTAGATTTTGTATGTGTTCTTAGTAATTTTTTCTGGTTTTTTATGTTGAATTTTTATATTTATTTGTCAGGTTCATCAAGTTAAGTTTGTAATTCTCTGTATTGGGAGATTTAGTGGAGTTCCAAACATCCCACAGTTTCCTTCGAATCAAGGGCCAGAGGTGTTCAATGGAAAGGTGATGCATTCCATGGACTACTCGGCTATGGATAACGTTAAGGCTGCTGAGTTGATCAAAGGAAAGAGAGTCACAATCATTGGTTCTCAAAAATCTGCAGTTGATATAGCAGCAGAATGTGCAAACACAAATGGTGAGAAAATTTTCGACCAAATGTTGTTAAATATCATCTTTCCAACCATACCATGTTCATTTCTAGTGGTCCGGACTCTTTTGAGTATGGTTTTTCACAAGGCCACATGAAATTTTTTATATACTAACTAAATGCTGAAGAATAAGAATTGATATTCAACCGAAGACATTTTCAAATTTTTCATGTGGTGGTATATTTCTCTTTTGAATCTTTTGCTTCTTTTTTAACAGGAGTGGAATATCCATGCACAATGATTCAAAGGACTGTCCATTGGCGTCTTCCAAGTACCACCATGTGGAAAGTCAATTTTGGTCTCTTGTACTTCACTCGCTTCTCGGAGCTTTTGATTCATAAGCCTGGCGAAACTTTCCTTCTCAGCATTTTGGCCACTTTGCTTTCACCCTTGGTAATACTCAATATCATGCATATCTCCTATAGCTCCATGAACTGATATGCACAGGCAAAAACTACCACATATACTTACTCTGATGTTAGAATTTTTCATTTTTACAGAGATGGGCGATTTCGAAATTCGCTGAGAGCTATCTTAGATGGAAGCTCCCATTGAAAAAGTACGGCATGGTACCCAACAGCAGCTTCCTTCAAGACATTTCCTCATGCACAGTTGCCATGCTGCCTGACAACTTCTATGACAAAGTAGAACAAGGAAGCATCATATTGAGAAGATCACAAGCCTTCGGATTCTGCAAACAAGGTTTGATAATAGACGGAGAATCTCAGCCACTAGAAACAGACGTCGTGATTCTAGCCACAGGGTATAGAGGCGACCTAAAGCTAAAAAATATGTTTAGCTCTCCAATCTTCCAAAAGCACATTATTGGGTCACCACCATCTTCAATGGTTCCTCTGTATAGGTGATTATAGA
>LNSY01038290.1:0-10721 GCA_002024485.1 Artocarpus camansi
ATTGTTACTGTAACATGTGAGAGCTTTACACTATTTATAATTGAATTTGTAGTCAGTTCCCACCACTCCCAAACACCCCATATAATTATAATTTTTCATGATGTTGATATTTTTAAGTGTCTTGTCAGATTTTATTAATATTTTAATGAGGTCTAATCAATTATATTACATCAACACATTTTAAAAAAATCAAAAATATTTTTTAATCAATTTTTCCATTATTTTTTATGGAGCTACCATATAACATGACATAACGTAATTCGTTTGTATTAGGTACTAAAAGTTCAACATAGAATAATTATTCCAGTGTCTAGTAGGTTAATAATCTTTTGCTTCTCTCTCCTTATGAGGCCCCAGTTTTGTTAGGAGTATTCTACCTAATAAATTTATAGTAGTTAGATACTATTTAGGGCATGAAAAATTTAACAAGTAATATGAAATTTTGTTAAAGAATCACAAGTCTTTTTTGCTTAGATTTTAGTCTCTTAGACCTCAAAAAAAAAATCATGAATATGAATGCTTAGCCTCGCACTTAATAAACATATATACAAATAAATGTCCTTCCCAAAAAAATGAGTCATGAATTATGCGTTTCCCGCGCAACAACTCAATTAACACTAATAACTAGGGGACCACAAAGTGAATTTTACTTAAGAACAAGGGACCCACATGATATAATTGCCTTCTCTTAAAGAGCTTCCAATTACCTCCACTGGACCCAGCTTGTGCAGTACTCCAAAAGCTTTATAAAGGCCACAAGAGAAAACCCTCTTCCCAATTGTCTCATAGCTCTCAGAAAACCAAAACAAAACCCAAAAGTTTAGCTCAACACACACACATATATATTCTCAACTCTATAAGTAGCTATGGCAGTGGTGTTGGATATTTCAATGGCTATGGTGGTTTTAGTGGCTGCGATTCAGGCTTGCCATGGTGCGGTTTACAAGGTTGGAGACTCTGCTGGATGGACCACCATTGGTAATGTGGACTACAAACTCTGGTCTGCCACTAAAACCTTCAAAGTTGGTGATGTCATCAGTGAGTAATCTTTCTCCCATTATCTATCTCTTGAATTTCCATTTCTCATGATCTAGTGTTGAATTTTGGTTAAATTTTTCCATACTCAACAGTGGGAGGGTTAGAGCTCAAACTTCTAGGAAAAATGTTTTTTAATATATATATATATATATATGAATGAGTTTTTTTTATTTTTTTATTTTTGCAAATGATCACCATACATTTATTGTGTACTATTTTCCCATCCCACTTTAGATAATTTTCTGTCGTTTGTTCTGTTTCTGTCGTTTTCTTCTTCTTATGGCCTCGTTGTTTGTTTGTACTTTGTCTCAAATCTTTCCTTAATAAAAGGGGAGAGACAAAAAGTGTTAGTTATTGACATCATAATTCTCTCTCTCTCTCTCCCACTCTTGTCCAGAAATCATTGCCAAGTCGCCATAAATACGTATACATATACAAACACATACACATATAGCTGGAACAAGCCTGCACATTCCATGGCTATATATGTATATAATCCATGTGTTGTCGCCTCAGCGGACCTAATAACAATGCATGCTGCTCTGACAAAGTTTACAATTTAAATGAAGAGAGGTGCTTTTGTAGTTATCCCCACATGGGAGCCCTTTTGTAGTTTTGTTGGCTCTTTATTGTTTTGGTCGGCCATTCACTTGCATATATTCCTATTTATACACACAAACATATTTACATACATACATACATATATAAATATATCTATATATATGTATGTATGTGTGTATATATATATATATATATATATAACACCAACCCATCTCAAGCACGCCTTCATAATGAAAGGTTACGTAATGTTAACTCCACCTAGAAATAGAAACAGTAAGTTACATTTATATGTGTACATTTTGGACCTAACATTGGCAAGTATAGTAACATATTCATGGAGCATTAATGTTGTCATTTTTTCGCAAGTTGGTCTAGCGTTCCTCTCCAAAGCACATTTATGGTTAAACGTAAAGGAGAGTTAGATTATTATAGAAAATGTTAACTATAATCATGAATCACCATATTGACATGATTATCAGTTGTATCTGAAAGAATTTGACATATGCTATATTACGTAGTGGTAAATTTGGTATCAAATATACTATGCGTTAAATTTTAGCAATTGATTGTTATTTCTTGATGTAATATTTTTTCATCTAATAATTACCTGTCATTTTCATATTATTATAAATTTGACACCTTAATATTATAACTTCTTCTTTTTTTTTTTAATTAGAAATGGGAGAGTTCAAACACCTTTTGATATAATCAAGTGTGGTATATTATGGTTAAGTTATGTCAGCGGCTACATATTATTATTTTCAAAACTTAATAATTATGGTAAAAAGTAGATACAATATTAAAATAACACTATCTATCAGAATAAAAATTATTATACATATTATTTTCCTACTTTTTGATGTTAATGTAGTATTTGCACTGAAGATTACATATACACGTTATTCTTTTTTTCTTTTTTTTAAGAGAAGGAGAAACAAAAACAAAACCTTTTTTTTTCCGTGGTAAGTTATTCTGACTCGTAATTTATTTTTTAAAAAATGCTTATTTAAGTATAGTTATGAATATCACAGATCATGTCAGTCATATTCTAATGTTATTTTTAATTTATTTTTTTGCTAACATGGGTTAACTTTAATTTTTGGTTTCCAGAGTTTGAATACAACCCCCAATTCCACAACGTGATGAGAGTGACACACGCCATGTACAAGAAATGCAACGCCTCGCTGCCTATAGAGAGCTACACCACAGGCAATGACTCCATCACCATCACCACTCGTGGCCACCACTTCTTCTTCTGTGGCGTCCCCGGCCACTGCCAGTCTGGCCAGAAGGTCGACATCAACGTGCCTCGCGTTTCCGCCGAAAGCATTGCTCCAACTCCTTCTGCTTTGGTTTCTCCTAATTCAGCCAATCCTGTCGCCAATACGCCTTCACCGTCTTCTGATTCTAATGCTGCTGTTGCTTCCATGAAGATTCACGGTCTTGTTTTGCTTGCTTTGCAGGCTGCTGTGCTTTTTTGTAGGCTTTGGTTGCTCTAATATTCTTGCTTAGTGCATGGTGAGAAATATGTGTTTTTTATTGCGGTTCATCGTGTTTGTGTTTTGTTGAGGATTTTGCCTAGTGGATGTTGGGGGTTTTCCTTTCTTTCTTTTTTCTTCCTTATTTTTTCCCTCTCTACATTTTTGGGTTGGCTAAGAAGCTTGTCTTACAACTGTAATTGAGCCATGCAGGCACAGAAACAACATTGGGAATAAGCTTCTTTAATCGCATGGTTCTGGCTTTCTCGTAAAGTTTCCTGATATACAAAATAAACTACAGAATTTATTAGATTTCTTGGTTTAGGTGCAGAAAATAATGATGCAATAATTTAAAATTCCTGAGTGTTGCGATCGTTGGAGTTTCCTTTGATATCAAGGACACGTGCTTGGTCTTACAAATCACAAAATTATTAAGACTTTTTTTTTCTGCCTAGTGTAGAGAAAGTATTTTAACAGCTTTTTTAATGGATGAAAATTAGAAAACCTGAGAAATACAAAGCGCTAATAATGAAACACAAAACAGGGTCACAGACCAATGGTTGTAATTTTCCTTCGTTAGATACGACATTCCTCTTTAGAACAAGTACTATCTCAGTTAAGTTTCAAGACAGCAAAAGGAGGCAAAAGTGTTTAGCTGAGAGAGAGAGAATGAATAATGAATTCTAAAGTACGCATTAGAAAATAGAAGAATTTTAATCTCCTTCCAAAAAAAGAATTTCATGCACAAACTTTGTTCATACCAATTGCACACCAAGACACCAATTTCTCATGATGATATAAACAATGGTGTGGCATAATTTTCTGCAATGTCATTACATCACCAGTTCTTCCGCTACATCTGGTACAAAATTTCACCGTGGTACAAAGAACCCCTCTTGCGCAAGGACGGCAATCATTAACGAATGGCTCTAAACCCCTAAGATCAAGACTTGTGAAGAACCAGGAAGGTGGAAATGAAAGAATCAGGTAAAAAAATATTAACAGCAGGTTAGCGAGATGTCTGTTGGACCAGAAGGCCATTGAGAAGTGGGCACTCCGCTTCTTCGTTGCTGATGACTAATCTTTTATCATGATGTCGAGCTCTGATACAAAGAAGATATGAAGATTAAAAGCAGAATAAAATAACTTCACATGTACGGGCAACATATCTAGATGGCAGCACTAACTCTTTGGCAATGTAGGCAACCGAAAGTATGGAGTTAGAGAAAAATGAAATTTGAAGGAAAAATAATTCATGGTCAAACAAACTGCGAATGTCTGCGTAAAGCCAAAGCAAAGTCATACCAAACCAGCTGAAAAAATGCCTAGAGCAAGAACTATATCACAAGACTGTTAAAACATACTTTCCCATATGGTTTAGCATACACCCGAACTCATCGGTAATTTTCGTCGTCCTTTTGCTTTAAGGAACTCATCGGTAAGTTTACAAATAACCATCCAATGAAATCCCTTTCCGTCAAGAGGTTGATAGTCAAAGTGATAGAGCAATAATGCAAAAATACAGGAAAGAACTGCTCCCAAAATATTAAACGCAGGCACAGGCCCTCTTAAAATCCAATGATTCATGTTACACTGATGCATTGTTGATGCGCAGTTAGTTTCTCTTTAACAAAAACAGGAAGAGGAAAAAATATATTTAGCAATCTCAGGGAAAAGGAATTAAAATAATTCCTATATCAAACTCAGAGAGTCTCCAAACATCATTATTCAGACTTGAACCAAGTTGTAAGAAAAGCATCATAGAGACCTTACACTAGTCGATTGGAGCTCCATAGTTCCTGAATCCTCATTTTCCTGTAAGACAAACAGTCAAAGATCAATGATTGTGCCTTCACTAGTGTTCAAATGCATGCATGAAGTAAAAGAAGCTGCACTACCTCAATCAATAAATCTTTCCTGGTAATCAAACCAAACACACGGGATGGACGGGGAACGACAAATATGTGTCTCAAACCTAGCTGCCGAAAAAGATTATATACCTGCACCGCCAAGACATGTAATTATCTAGAAGAATATAACCATGTCTGATGAACAAACAACATACTCTTACAAAATCAGAAATAAAATTGCAACCTTTGTCAAGGACATATCCTCGGGAACAATGTAGGGAGACGGATTCAAAAATGGGGCAAGATCTATGTACATTTCCAAGTCATCAGAACTAAGATGTATATCATCAATGGACATTCCTTTACTGGAAGCAGGTTTCACAAATTCGTTGAGACTATGCCTGGAATACAGAAATCCATCAAAATTTTATAGGACTAATGGACAGCCAGACTAAAGACTTGCAATTAAGTGGCTCCACTTACCTGATGGACCTGGCTCCTCTGGAATCACTTGGTAAAGGACTATGCTGGAAATCAGCCTTAGACTGAAGAAGTACCAACAAATGACTGTATCATGAACCAAATAAAGTCATTTCTTAAAGAAAATTGTGTGATTCTTACAAACATGATATAGTAAAAAGAAAGAAATTATCTCACACCTTCGAAGCATTAGTCCAATGACAAGTGTTTCTCCGCTTCTAGTGTGGTCGATCACCTGCATCATGTAAAAATGAGCTCAAGTCCACAAGAGGGTAAAATTAAGAAAGAACTAGGGAAAGAACACGCATACTGGAAAGCCGTTATGTTTGTTGCTCCGCAAAATGGAAACCACATCGGCAACCTTGACAACCCGAGGGAAGGAGATCACCTTCAAAGGAAAAACATAACAAACAGTGAATTTCCAAAGGCATTCAAGGGAATCAGAAAGTGATCAGTGGCATTCCAGGGAATCATAAAGTGATCAGTCCAGGGCCATATTACATGACAGCACATAGCATCTAACAATACACACACACACAATTGAACATCCATAAAATTTTTATTGTGATACAAATTCTGATTTTCCTTATTGGACTAAAATCTGGTACCAAAAAGAATCTCTACGGTTCGTTTCAATTACCTATCACAATAATATCAGCAAATACGGGCAAAAATTCTATCTAGGAGTGGCGGTCCACTTGATTCGGTATAGCAGGAGGTTATCTTTTATGAAAGCGTCAATGAATATCAAGTTAGCAATGACTAGGAGAAAAACCACTTTTAGATTAGAATCAGAAGAATCTGGATTCTGTTGAAAGTTTACTCGTGCAAATAATGCAATGCCTAATCACTGTCTACATTTGGAAAAGATTTCTCTCAGAAAGAGAGAGAGAGATTCGAAAGAGGTGACACGCCAAACACCTAAGGTCTGTTATCACAACAGATAGTTCTCATTATTATGCGCAGAATACTATAAACCTTAAAATATAAATACATAAAAACATTGAAAGGACATTCACCCTTCTTCCACAGGCTTCCTTTGCCGACATTTTCCGCATCTCGTACTTTGGTCTTGATTCCAATAAAGGAATGTTTCTCAATCGTGCCTGTTCTTCATACAGGCCTTCATTAAAAGTATCACCAACAGCCTGCAGTGCGAAAAAGCTTGAGTGCTTTTCTCATTCATTTACAAACAAATTAGAAGGCTTTAAAGAGTATACCTTTGAAATAAGAAGAACAAGCATGATAAGAGGAAGAAGTGTCAAGTTATTTGTAATTTCAACCATAATGACACATAAAGACACAGTCATCCGCATTGAACCCCCAAGAAAAGAAGCAGCACCAAGAAGAGCATATCTGCAGATCCACCAAGATCTCACAGATCAGATCAAGAACAAGCACGAGTGCAGTACATTCATAAGACTAGATGATAAGACTCACGTCCCCTCTTCAATGTTCAGCTTCTTGTAAAAGTTAACGACAAAAATTCCAACAAGACGCCCATATGTGGATCCTATCATTATTCCGGGAACAAATTGACCAGCTGGAACAGCAGTACCAAATGTTACTACTGCTAAAGTGTAAAACATAACCTGCAACATAGATAACCTATAAATTTTACCCAAAAAAAAACTTAGTACTATAGTGTATTAACTATTGAGCTATGTAAAAATGCATTACCAAAAAGGTCAATAGACTTTGGGCGCTGAACTCATGAAATGTATTTGCACTGAACAAATTCCTTATGGCATCATCCTGCCAAACAAAGTAAACTCCATAGTAGCACAAAGAATAAAGCACCATGGAACTAGCATATTCTGTTTAACAATAAAAAAGAAATCCATAATGCATAAAGAACCTGAGTATTAAAGAACAGTGTTGCCAGATCATTGTACTCCTTGTCCTTACTGCAATAGAACTGAAAATAAATAAACAAATTGGGTGAGCTTCGTAATAAAACTAACAAGTCTTGTGATACCAATGAAAGCAAAAATTGGCAAAGCCAAGACAGATCCCAAAAACTGAATTAGAAGCTCCTAGATACATGTCTAGAGATTCCAAGACATGACTACATAAATCAATTGGCTATGGTGCGTTAATTCTTCTTTTAAGAACAAAAATAGTACTCATGATGCTTCAGGTATAAGTTGGTCTTCTAACCTATATCATGCTATCGAAGAAAGTAAAGATAGTGATGCAAAACCTTCTCGTGCTAATATGAATCTCAAACATGGAAAATGAAACTTGTGCACAGTCAAAAAAGCAAGCAGCAACAAAAGTATCACAAAAAGCAATAAAGGATTCAGGTTCAATAAAAATTGTCTTTAGTAGGGAAACTATCAAAAATGTTGATCTTACATTTACATAATTCCCATAAATTCCGGGAGGACTTGGGCACTTAATTCCAGAATCATTATTAGATTCGGGGCAAGGAGTGCATTTTCTTAAAAGGGGTAAACCAAAGGAAATGAGTGACGTAATTAGGGAGATGAGGCATGCTTCATAAATCTGCATCAGAAGAACATAAATGGCAGTGTTAACAAAGGGGGGCTAGAATATAATACTGAGCACACAGGCAAAAGTGTGACGTTTATGGTTTTGTAAAAGGAAATTATACATCAGCTACAGTGATAATCCCTACCAGCTTTTGATCCCATTACAAATAGCCACGTCATAGCTTAGAAACAATATACGACAACATGGTATATATGACTGAAATAAAAACCAACTATTTAACATTGGTTTCTTATTAGATATAGCTAAAAGCTTACCTTGACTCGCTTGCCTTTCTTGTGTAAATAATTTCGACGCCAATTAACTATGTGAAATGTAAGCTGATTAAATAACGCTCCTAAGAAAGAAAATAAAAGTTAAAACCTGTCTGAAAATAGAGATTGAAAAAGCGTAAACCATACAAAACAAACCACCCAGGCAACATCAACATACCTAATAACCCTCCAATTACACCAATAACGGCCATTGGCAATAGCTCCTCAAAAGAGTAGTCTTCTTGTCCACTAAAAGTAAATCCAGTTAGATGGCTAGAAAAGGCTTACAAAGAGGTAAATATGTAGAACTGAACAAAGTTTAGAACCTTACTTAGAAACGTCCCATATTATGAAGCCACCTGAACCAAAATGTCCACATATTCCACTTTTACACCATCCCATTGCAGTACGTACCACAACAGCCACAATAGCAGAAGTAAAGAAGACACGCCACATAAGTTGACTCCTCCACCTTCATGTAAAAATTGAGTCATTTTCAAAGTTCTAGCATATTTAAGCTTTCACAATTTCAAAACTGAAATTGATATATTCATACAAGATTTTTATATGACCAAGAATTTTCAGACACGCACATAATGGTATGCATAAATAACCAAAATGAAAAAAAACAACAAAGGATCATTTTAAATCCAGCCATACAGGTATGAGATAACCCCTACCCAAATTCCTTTCCACCTGATTTTATTAGCATGGAAGGAAGTGTTGTCTAGAAAAATAAAATAAAATAATAAAAAACCAAAAAAAAAGGAAACATTTTAAATCCAGCCATACAGGTACCAGATACCCCCACCCAAAAATAAAATAGAATTGACGTTACCATGATGTAACTTCTTCCAATGCAAATAATACACCACCGACCGGAGCTCTAAAAGCACCAGCAACTCCAGCTGCGCACCCACAAGTTACCTTCTCAAATAAAAATGTTCCAATGAGTATGATTTAAAAAGATTTTAAAAGATTTTTTTCTCTACAATTAACGTAGTTGGATATATCCAAGTTAAAACATGATAGGAAGTGTTACAAGGAACCATCTCAATCCCATTTCGAGGAAACTTTTGAAAACTAACTTTAAAAGTACAAGGCACTCACAAGATCTCGGCGATCCCGATCACCTCTAAATACTTGTAGCCACCTGGAACTTACATGATACTTTGTAGATCCACCCTGAGTTAGTATGACAAGAAGTTAAATCTTAAGCACGACGTGCAGCTACCAGAAAATGTGATGACATTGGATAAGAAAAGCATGTATAAGATTTCTAGCATGTCCGCAGCTCATTTATAGGCCTCAAAACGAGCGCTATGAGTAGGAAACTTAAAACCCTATGTTCGCATAATTCACATTAAGTTCATTTTGAGAGTTCATGCTTACTTGTCCTAGCAAAGAAGCAATACAAGCACCCGTATGAACAAGAGGACCTTCTTTGCCAAGAGCTAGACCACCTCCAACTGAGCCAATGCTTCCAAATATCTATGTATAACCCAAAAAAAAAAAGTAATCCGAAGGATTCTTAAAAGTCAAAATAAGTAAGATAGAAAAGTGAAAGAAGTCATCGCACCTTTCCAATCAAGGTTCTGAAAAGAAGGACGCCATGAATGTCCACTCCTAATAAATTTGTAACAAAATCAGAGCTCTCCATTTAAATCACAATTCGATAACAACCAAAACATTAATAACAAAGGAAAAGAAAACGTCCAGCATACCATTCAAATAACCCTTAATTTCAGGAATACCAGATCCAGCTGCTGCAGGTGCAAAGTGTGTAATTATATATACAGAGGAAAAGACCAAACCCAGGTTGATTAACATGTACACCAGAAACCCAGCCACGTATGATTTTTGTATTATCGAAAAGGTCAACTCGAACTTCCAGCCTGCAAAATTCTCAACGGAAAGGTTGATGAAAACAGCCGCTAGTCCAGTACCTGAAACCAATGAAAGGTAAATCAGATGCATAACTAAACAAGCAATACATATAACAATAAAAATCTACAAAAGTACAAAGCAATAGTACCCATGAAAATAAAAATAAAAAAAATAACAAACTCTAACTAATCCTCCCTCAATAAACTATCAAACAAACTCATTTATATTCTTAGTTCTTATATTATATATCTACTAGTTGTAATTCTTCTATTCCAATAATCAGCGACAAAGCACAATCATAGTGCCTTAGAAATAACAGTTCTTAGGCAAATATCTCAACCACTACTCTTAGTCATCCAATCAGTATTCAACCAAAATGATTAACCCAAAAGACACAGCTCAACCCTATAATATTGACATACAAAGCAACAGCACAATATATTTTTATATGCATATATATATATATATATGTACGTATGTATGTGTATATATCAAATCCTTCAAATACATAAATTCATGGAGGAAAGACGGGACAAAAAAAGGGTAAAAAATAAAGGCTTACCAAGGCCAATAAGCAGCGCAAATAACCATTTCACCATTACACAGTATCCAACATAAAGCTTCCCCCTTTGCGCCTAATGGATCGCAAATCACACACA
>LNSY01038430.1:0-12090 GCA_002024485.1 Artocarpus camansi
ATTTTCTGAGAAAATCAATGATTTTCTTGTTTGTTTGGCTCTCACCGGTTTAGAACCCTTAAGAACTCCTCGAAACTCTTTAGATCTTCAAAAGTCTAGCCCTTAGATCCTCGAAACTCTAAATTTCCTTATAAAAATTAGTTTTGATAAAGATGTCAAAGGCCATATATATTAATACGAGTTTGAGTGGAGGCAACAGCCCGTGGTCTACTGGCAACGAGAGGGAAATCGATGAGTGGATTAGGGGACAATTGAAAATAGAATGGAATTCTAGAATCGACAGTGGCAAAACCAACAAAGAACCATAAAAGGACCCAATGGAAAAGAGAGATAGGATTGCGGATCCTTCAAATTAAAATCGAGCAAATCGAAATGCTTGAAAACAAAAAATACATCTCACTAGCAAAAGGAGTTTCCAAAAAATACATCTCACCAACAAAAAGAGTTTCCTTCTTTTAGAAACATACAAAACTGATTCTAACTGAGGGGGACTTATCAACAATTAGGACAAGGTATTGGATCCTTCCTTCTGTCAACATCCGACTTCCCTACCCAGACAAGCAAGCAGATATGCAAAACGATAACTGGCTATGTGTATATACGAAATGGTTTGAACTCGAACTTCGATTGCCTATCCTCGAATTCATGCTCGAAATTGTTAGTCATTATGACATTTCCATAATACAACTCATGCAAAATGGGATGCAACTACTAATTGCCCTAATAATACTAATCAAAGAAGCTGGCATCAACTTTGATCTCCACGACTTCCTTCGGTGCTATTATTTGAAACCAAATAATAAAAACAGAGGACGCTTTTACTTTGTATACTAGCAATCAAAGCAACTTATCTTTGATTTTGTTATGCAGGTAGACACTGCGAAGAGGAGTATTTCTTCATGTCAATTAAACACAACTCGGTCGAATTGACTACTTGATTCCCATTTCCTTTCACGTTTGGTCATATTGGCAAGTACTAATACTTGTATTGATTTTAAGCAGTAATTCCAACTAATCCTTAACCTTTGTTTCTTTGCAGATTACGAACTAAACCACCCAACCCCCATTGGCAAAAGGTTTCACGCGAGGCTTGAATCCCTGCTCGCATTGAAAGGACAGACCTGGGCAGAAATTTCACATCCCCATCAACTTGGAAAGTCTTCGATTTGGAAGAAATTTAGAAAAATCCCAACAAGTATTCCTCTTCACTTTCCAAAATGAGTCAATTGGGTCTTTGTATGCCGTGGTGCACTTTAGCGACTGTACGGCCTATCGAAATTCATTACTCCTTTCTCTGACAAAGACACTCTTCTCGCATATGTTGCATTATCATCAATGAAGATCTCATTACCTTCGTTCAATGATTCCATGAAGAGGAAGGCTGTTGCGAGGGCTACGACAAAAAAGAAAAAGAGGGTCGATGCCTATGAATCTGGTATCCAGGAAAAATCGACTCCTTCAATTGATACTTTTGGTTTCCCTCTACCACCTCCATTTGACATTTAACCCCCAATGTCAAAGAAAAGAAAATTTGCAGAGCCATCTACTGCGATTGAAGACTTCAAAGTGAGGGTTGCTGATAAAACTCTTAACGTCCTAGAGAACGTCAACATCCTTCAGAACAAGGAAACGACATTTAGAGCATCAAGGAGCTTTAACTTCACACTGGATGAAGATACTTTTGGTGGGAAGTCATTCTCTTGGCTGTGTAACGAATTGACTTTGGCCCTAGGACAAGTAAGCATGAAGTCTTGTTTCAAAACTTTTCAACTTATAGTATTGATTCATACTAAGCCTTTCCATTACACAAGCCCTTCAGCTTCAAAGTATATTTACAAACAAAGCTGGATACATGTACAAATGACTAGTTACGACTATCAAGGAACTTAAAGAGAAGCTAGGGAAGGTTGAATCCGAGAGGGATAACATGAGGAGGGAAAGAGACAAAGCCATTGATGCGTTGACGAGGTCAAATGAGAAAGTCTTTAATTTGAGTAGTAGTCTCTGTCTAGAGGAAGAAAAATTCAACAACTTAACTAAGGGGATGGAGACGAAAACTCAAGAACTTGAAAAGATCAAGCAATAACTACTCTATATTAATAGCGATTCTTCAATCAAAACTAGGCTCGAGATACTGAAAGAATTTAAACTAGGTCTACTTAGCAGGCTTGACATTGATAAGGAACTTGCAAAGCTTGAGAAGCTCATGTCTCCTAACAAATCTAATGTCGAGGAGGTTGATACGAGTGTAGCAGTTCGTGAGGAGGCTAGGGCCAAGGCTTCCTCAGCTCCTAATACTTCTAAGATTGAAGCAGAGATGGCAAATGAGCAAGCCGTTATACCCCTATTCGTCTAGGCAATAGAGGAGGAAATGCTCAAACAACAGAGGGGGAAGTTGCCTAAACCGCTGACATATAGATCCAGCAAATGAATATATTTTTTAAACAATTTGTATTGAACAATTTTTTTTTGCGTCATTTATCAAATGGAATTGATCATCGTTTGCTTTGTTCCCCTACCTTGGTAATATGGATCCCCCTTCGAAGTTTAATTTATTAAGAATAATTGAACTTCGAATTCTTCAAGCCTTAATACTTATGGAAATCCAACGATAATTATAACTATTCTAATTTAAATCGAGCTTGAAAGAATTTGGTATAAAATTTAAACTAGTAAGATGGTTTAGCCAGTCGAAGTTTATTCGTATTAGAGTCGAATAATGTTGACTCAAACATGGGATTGAATACTGATAAATTGATTCAGCTTTGATATAATGAACCATGACGGCGTTGTGAATAACAATCGACCAAGCCTCCAACAAGTTGATCAAGTTTAGTGTAATACTTTTTTTGAATCCAAATGTAATGGAGGTAATGGCTTTTGATCTTTTATTGCTTTCAATCAAGTTCAAGCATGGAGTATCATATCAAACCGTCAATCTCTATTAGCTAAAGTTTTCAAAGCCAGACATTTCCCCTGTTTCTCAATTTCAAATACACAGCGTGGGTACCCTCCTTTTTTTGTATGGCATAGCATTTATTGACGTGTGGAATTGCTTTCAAAAGGCATTAGATGGAGAGCAGGAGATAGAAACCAAATAAAATACTTGTGGATCCATGGATTTCAGGTCCTTTCAACTAGATTACTATTAACTCTAATTTATATATATCTATCTATATTATAAATGTTTCACACACAGACACACACCCATTATAATATAATATTATGGCAATTAATCTAAATTTCTCCTGCTTGTACTTTCTTATAAAAATTGATAAACCATTTTTTTCTGACTGAATATCTCTTTCGTCCATTTATTCATATTCCAATACAAGCACACACGCTACTCTCAAAAAATAAAAACACGAGTACAAACGTATATTCATTGTGTCTTTCTTTTATATTGATAGTGGCTTTTTATTTTTCCAGCATTCTTGCTATAATTCTATATTATTGTTTTGCGTCCTCTTTTTGTTGTTATTTCCACTTATCATACTTGTTAAGTTTATTTATCTATTGATTAAAATCCTTGCCCATTATATTAGTATTTGTAAGACCCGAGAAATTTCTAATGCAACCTACTCTGCTTTGGCCTACTATTATATGCCAATCGGCTTGTCGAAAATTTGCTTCAGCCTTCCGGTGAAATGTCTTGGAGGTAGAATTCAATTCTTGCCTCAAATGGTCTACTAAACTCAGAAGACTAGTTCGCCGATCTTCTCTAGCAATCTGTCGATCTTCCCAGGTGGCCTGCTAGTAAGATGACTATTTAGGGTTATTTTAGGAAAAATTTCATAAAAGTGAAAATGAGATTTTTTATATTAAAAAAATCATACCATAGTTTTAAAAAGGAATGAATGAAATGGAAATAAGTAGGAGAGCCTAATTATTAATAAACTATAAGGAATGCACAGCATGAAAATCATGCATTCTAAGAAAAATACAGTTATGGATTACACTGATAAATTTATACAATATAAGAATTATACTAATAAAGTTAAGCAGTATAGAAACTGTACTGTATAAATTTAAGTAGTATAAAAATTATATTATATAAAGTAATGTAGTATAAAAATTAGATTGTGTAAAGCTAAGCAGTATGGGAATTATACTATGTAAAGGACATGGAAGCTTGTGAACCATGAAACATAGCATAAAAAAGTACTAGTAGTATGAGATATATAATGACAGTATAGGAAAATATTGTCATTATAATTTAGACTCTTAAAAAGTTCATGTGGGACTTTTTTAGGTGCCAACTTTAAGGTGGACAAAAGACCACCTTACCCTTTAATTTGAACCGGATCTAACTTTAAAGAGAAGCCAAAATTGGTCTCCATTGTGTCATTTTTATGCAAAAGCATGAAAAATAAATGCAAGACTGAATGCTCCCCCTTGGACTCTCTCAAATATTTTTCAAACCTCTAACTCCTAATCAAGCTCACGAACAAGTTGTACTCATTGGTGATCGTCTACAACAAGTATAAGTTACTTGGGAGGTAAAAATCCTAATTTCTTATCTGAGTTTATATGATTTTCTTGAGCTTTTGAAGTAGGGTTTTGATAGGGTTTTGTCATGATTTTGTGGAAAGAAGTAGCAATCCCTTGGGCTTTGCAAAAGAGGATCAAAGCAAGGAAAAAACCTTGACCTTTACCTTGAAAAAGTTGTTGATTTACAGGAAATTTTGAGTATATTTTACACTAAATATAGACTATGGCTTGTTGAATAGACTTTATGACATGATTGGTTATGTTTTATGATGACGATAGTGTTGATAGAAGGTTAAGGAAGTAGGGTTTTTGTATTAAAGATAAAAAAGATTTCTAAACTTTGTTAAAATACAAAGTTTAGCTAGTTTTTAAGAAATGATAGGCCCTTTTGATAGTGTTTTCAAAATAGGTGAACATAATTTTGTTTTCGAAAATAAAAATTTTTGGAGAATTATGCTGAGAGTGGTTTTGAAATTCACTTCAAAAAACATTCAAAAACATTGCCAAAAATGTCCAAAACAATATTGAATGGGGCCATGTTTTGAGGACCTTGGAGGACATTTTATTTTCTAAGTAAAGTCTTGAATTTTTCAAAACAGTGAGAACAACAATTGTTATAGGCAAAGTTTTGTAAAATTCTAAGAGGACTAAAATGCAAACATTTGCAAAAGTTTGGTAGATTTACAAATCAACAAAAAAGTCCACTTTAATGTTGAAATTTTAAGAAAGTTAAAATACAAAAGTTGTGGAATTCATTAAAGCTATTAAACCAGCATGAACAGTTTGTCAAAATTCTACACAATTTGTAAATAAATGAATTTTTTGAGATTTTAAGCATAAAATTTCGTAAAAATAAGAAAATATTATGAAATGATTTTAGTTAAGCTAACGAGTTGAAGAAAGTTTTAACATTATGAAAAATTGAATGTTTTAGTATAAAGCAGTTGTTTTTGGTTCCAGAGGCAAAAATGTTAAGATTTTTATGGTTTGGGCCAAAACTGTAAAATCGTGTGAAACTTACTAAGTGTTTGGCTGAGTGGATTTCTACCACAAACTCAGTTATAAACAATGTAAAGCTCTCACATGCTACAGAAACAATAAAAAAATTTGCTACAGTATAAAACTCTCACATGCTATAGTAAAAGTGGTTCTAATCACCCTTCCAAACACCCTATTAGTTTTGACTTAAAAATGTTAGTTTTCTATACTATTGTGGGCATTGAGTAACCACAGGTTTTTAATTTTGAAAATATTAAGAGTTTTTACTAATGCTAAATTTTGCATTTGCTATGCTAAATGTTCAAATGCTAAATTATAGCATGTGATATGTAGCATTTGATATGCTTATGAAAGTTAAAAAGAAAGTAAAAAAAAGATAAAAAGAAAGTGTCGTATCAGCCTGTTTGATGTGAGATATATAAGTTATGTTAAAGTTATGACCTCGTTGTTCGATAGTCTTGAGTCTTCTACAAGGGAAGCATTATATTTATGTTCTCATAATTAATGATATTGGTACAAATACTAAAGTTCACAAGATAAGGAAAGATAAAACTAATGATAAGAAGTTTAAGAAAGTTATTAATGATAATAAGAAGATAAATGGAATTATGCATAATGATATTGCTTGCATTCCTTTCTATGATATGCCTATAAGATATGTTTATGAAAAACATTCTAAGAAATATATTATGAAAAATGTTTATGAAAAACAATATATGAAAAATGTTACAAGAAAAGGTTTATGAAAAATGTTTTATGAGAAATATTTATTAGAAAAAAAAAAGATTAATGAGAAAAGTTTTTGTGAGAAAGGTTTTATAAAGAATGTTTTAATGTTTTGTTAGATTATACTTAAACTTATTAAGAAAAAGCTCATTACAAGTTTCTTTATGCCGTAGGTAGTCCTATAGGAGACTAGTAAGACTAGTTGAAGACTTAATTTTGTGGTAGATAGATGTGAAGGTTGGGTATGGATACCACTACGGTAGTTTTCCACTGCAGAAAGAAAAAAAATTTCACTGTTTTTTTAAACGATGTTTTAAGAAACTTTTTAAGAAAATAAATTTTTTTTAATAAGTTTTAAGAAACGTTTTGGATGCTTTTTAAATTAAGTGTTGAGCAATATCTCAACTTCAGTTGTAGAAGAAGTCGCAACGGTTTTTAAATATGTTTTAAAAAAAATTAATCAGTATTTTCTTACTAAGTAAGTAAAAATAAAGTTTAAAAAATGATATTTAATTAAGTCAAGTAGCAACCTAAAAAGGCTAGGTGTTGTAGTATTAGACTATGTCATACTTAGACTTTTGAGGATATATATATATTTTTATTAGAGGTGTTTATGAAATCCATCAATCCATTCAATCTAATCCAACCTAATAGATTGGATTGGATTGTGCAAAATATAGAATGGTTTTGAGTTAAAATTTTCCCAATCCTATATATATGAATTGAATTACAAATTGAGTATCTTCTAATCCACATAATTTGTGGATATACATTGTATAAATTATATATATGTGTGTATATACACATATATATATATATACAAACACAAAACTTTAATAAATAAACCTGCACGTTTATAGTAGTGTGTTCAAAGTTTATATGTTTAGAAAAAAGTTGACCCAATTTTAAAGTTTAATAGTATTTATTCAATCTAAAGTTTACTCAAGTTTATCAGTTATAATATTTTTGTAAAGCTACAATTTAGTTTATTATCAAAATTTTGCATTCTATTAGGCTGTTATCAAATTATATTATAATATATTATTTTTATTTTAATTGTTATTTTTTAATAAATTTAAATATTCAATCCGTGAATCCGTAGAATCCAATTCACAAAATCTGTAGTTTTTGGATTGGATTGGAGTGTTCAAAAGTTGGTAATGTATTGTGATTTTTCTTATCCAATATATACGAATTGAATTATAAATTGACCTCTAATCTATATTATCCAGTACGTGAACACCCTTATTTGTAATAACTCAATTCTCAATTGCCCATAATCTAATCATGCTCTCTATGTACCTCTATAAAACCTCCAGTTCAACTACTATGTGTTTTTTTTAAATATTTAATCATTTTAGCATTCTCTTAATAAGTCACCTAATATCAGGTTATAGTTTAATAATTTAATACTCTTCTTGTTTATCGCCCAACCTCATTTAAGCCCTCGTTGGGAAATCTTGACCACAATGATCTTAAAGTTGCCGACCTTGTTATCAACCTTGGAGTTTCGAATCAGGCGCTACTTCAACATCTATTTTACTCTTGTTGATAAAAAAAAAAACTTAGCCATTCCCTCAATAGTCAAAGGGTTCCTGATCTTTTTTTTTGGCACTTCATAAATGATGGAATCTATCAAGTAAAGTCTGTTATCATTTAGCAGCTGCCATTGATGATGCTTCTTCATCTTCTGACCTTGCTCCTATTCAGAAATGGTGGATTTTTTTTTCTAGTCATTCCCTCTCCTAAATAAAGTTAAACTCTTTCTCTTGGAGAGCATATCATGAAGCCTTGCCCACTGCTATTGGCCTTTCTCAAAAAAATAATTATCATTTATGCGTATTGCTCTTCATCTCCAAACTCTTGGGGATCCACTAGTTGTATCTATATTCATTATAAGTTTACAAAGCAAGTTTAGAAATCTTCCTCTTTTCCTTGGCTTTTTCTTCTTTTTTTCAATAATCATACTTAGATATCCTTCATTTTTTGGCCAAATCTTTTAGTAAAAAAAAAATTGAAACTTTTCCTCTATTTATCTTAGGCAATTTGGGGTGAGCGAAATGAGCATTTGCATGGTCTTTCTATTCTTTCCCCGTCTCTATTTAGAGAATGGGTCATCTTTTTTCTTTTATAATTCTTCAGTGCTAATAATAAATGAATTCTCTCTCATTCTAATAATCATCACCCTCACCAAAATGTTACGTAGGTACCTCCATATCGTTTTTGCTACAAACTTAATGTTGAAGCTTCCATTTTCTCCCAGAATAATATTATGGGAATAAAAGCAGTGATAAGAGATTTTGAAGGTTTTGCTTAGTAAGGAAATTTGATGGAGTCTTTTCTGTCAGTGGAGCTGAGGTTAAAGCTATATCCATTGGTCTTTTATGGGCTGTTGATGTATGTCTAAATCTTCAATTTGTGATGCATTGACAATTGTCCAAGCAATTAATCGTTCTTCTACCTTTTGTAATGAATTTGGACTTATGTTGTCAGATGTATCTAGCTTATTACTATCTCTTTCAAGAGCTAAGTTATGTCATGTACTTATAGAAGCTAACAAGGTTGTAGAAAACTTCATCTTTCATAAAACATGTTATTGTAATTGACGCTTTTCCTCATTAATAATAATAGTTTATATTCTTTAAAAAAAAAGGCCAAAGAAACAGGCATGGAGGCCTTGCCTTTTATAGGCAAAAAGGTAATTACTATGGAGGCATTATGAAGCAAGGAATCCTCAGAGCAAGTATGAAACAAGGAGTCCTCGGAGCAGGTAAGATTTTTTTTTACTCTCTTGAATCACGGGCATAGTTAATTATGCGTGTGAGAGTAATTTGGTGTGATGCAGGTAGGAGAGGCATGACAACGAGTGAGCAAGTTGTATTAAAAGAGCAGAAAAAAGGCTAATCCAGTTACTTAAATTTGGGCTCAATTATGCAGGACAGTTGGTGTCAGATTAAAAATTAAAAGCTATTGGATTTAGTGCTAAAAGAATGTTTGTTTAAAGTTAACACCCTTGAAAACTATTTTGAAATTGTTGTACATATGTCGTACACCAAAATGATATGGTACACTAGGAAATAGTTGTTGTATTGCTTCAATCATTCCCTTTTGCTTATAATTGATCCAAGTCTTTGTTGCCCACACTAGGAAAGTCATCTTTTTGGAACTCCAAAATCAAAGCCAACTTTTTTGAATTTAGATTCTACAACAACATAAGCAATAAGGTATATTTGATTGTTCGCATCCATGCCTAACTGCAGCCAAAATCTGAGCAGATGTGATAACTCTCTGATGCAATCACAGACTGATACTTCTCCATCCAACATGTTTTGCATGTAGTCAAACGTAAATAAATTATAGTACCCATGTTTTCCACCTTCTAGTTTGCCATGTAAGCCTTTTAAATTAGTTTTATTTTGTGGCCATCTTTAGAAAGGAAATAAAAAGAAAGAACTTTTCAATCTTAAGGAGCTAGTTATAAGAAGACCTCCCACTACATCACTTGCATAATAATATAATTTTAAATAATGCTTTCAGTATAAAAATTTATAATGAATTATTGTAATGACCCAGCTTTTCAAGTCGTTGCTTCACTTGCTTAAAAATGATTTTTTAATTTTAATCTTACTTATTATTAAGAAAAATACTGAGTAATTTTTTCTCTTTAAATCATACTTAAAACCGTAGCAACTTTCATTGTAATATAAACTGAAATATAGTACCAAACTAATTTTGTTGTCATTCACAACATTTCATAAAACAACATCTTTTAAAATGTTTTTCGTAACGCGATTTAGCTACGAAAATTCAAACTTGAATTTTGAAGCCTAATCTAATAAAAATGAGTCTCAATCTAACCATTTAAAATAGAGAACGTTTTCTTATAGTTTTACAAGGTACAAAAGATTTTATGTCTAACTTGTTTATGAAAAAGAATTTATTTATAAAAAGAAATTTTAAAATCTATAGCGTACCCTTTTTCTAACGAGAGTTATCCTGGTTTTCTAGAGAACTACCTACAACATGAATGTATTTATAATGAGCTTTCGCTTTGTAAGTTCAAACATATCTTACAAAATGTAAAAACATAAAAACTTCCTCTTAAAACTTTTATCATAAAACATCTTTTATAAATATTTCTTATAAAACATCTTTCATAAAATATTTTTCATAAAACATTTTTTGTAAAAACATTTCTTAAAAGAATGCAAACAATATCATAATGCATGACTCTATTTATGCTCAATTATAAACTTTTTATTATCTTTCTTAACTTACTTGAATTATGGGTCCATATACGTACCAAAAATGCACATTCATCGAACATAGAAGTCGTAACATAACTTTACATGAATCTCCATTTGGGTCAAAAGAATAGTATCATACTTTCTTATCTTAATTTATATGTATAAGCTTTTAAATTTTGGAAGAAATTTTTATTGACGCCTGAAGCTGCTTTCTTTAATTTTTAAAGCTGATGTCGTAATTGAATTTAATTTCCTTGTCTAACATTTTAGTAAGATATTTTTATTCTACAAAATTGTTAGATTTAAATTATAATTTTGCTAAATAGGAGACCTTAATTAAACATATTTAAATTTTGTAAATTTTAGAAATTCTGGCTTAATAATTTAAAGTCCACAATTTGTTAACTATGTTTTCAAACTAAGCCACCATGTTGCCTATCTCAATTTTAAGTCACGACAAAAACCAAATAAATTCAACATAACTTGCGAATTGCAATTATTTGTTCATCAGAATCGAAACAACATATAGGTTTCATATAATTGTGTTATTGCTCTGATACCAATTGTTAAACAATTATAATAAGCACACAACATATATAGCATTAAAATTAAAAAAAATCAATTTCGTTGCACACATTTTGAAGCCGTAGGAATATACATTACAACAGTAACTAGTTTTTTCTCTTCTTACTCCTTGCTTTAGAGGGGAAATTTGATAAAATGGTCACCCAAAAATTTTAGTTAGAGAAATTACCTCTTGTTTTTTGACATAAAAAATCAACCTTTTTTTTTGCAAGAAAACTACTCTAATCTTTTTTTATCATGTTGAGGTTTTTTTCTTTACTTTAGTTTTTTTTTCATCTTGCTGAGGTTTTTTCCATCTTAATGGCATTGCATAGAGGTTATTTATCCAGTTTAAAATTTCTTGGTCTATTTACTAAATTTTTTTTTTTCTTAAGGTCTTTTATCAAAATTCCCTTGTTTTAAAAGACGGCTATAGATAGAACAAGTTAATAAGATGTTTGCAGGAAAGCAGATTAACAATCATAGCTACATTTGCAACGTAAGTATGTAATAAAGTAAATATCACTTATTTGATTATATTCCATGCAGAAAAATGAAAAAGATACATATTTAAAATTTTATTTTAAAAATGTAAAAGATGCTTTATCACCTGAAATTCATGCCCAATATTTTTTTCTTTAAAGGAGACTTGGTGAGTTCAATAATCAAATTGGAAGGTAATTATTTCACTCTTGCTTTTTTCTTAAAAAAAAAAGGGACTATTTATTTCAAGGAAAGAACGAAGAAAACATCAAATTCACGTTTCCACACGTTTCACATTGCTATTGGACGAGTCTGTCTCCTTTGGCGGCTTTTACCTGACAAAAACAGAACAAAAAAAAAGGAAAAATATAAAATTAATAAAAGTCAATGGCTCTCGTCGTAATTATTGAGGATTCTGGGGGTCGGTTTCGGAACTGTAACTTTGTGTAAAAAATCTAACCGCATGCACGGGAAGCTGCCTCATTGTCAGCATAATACAGCCAATTGTTCCCAAACCTGAGCGAGAGTGAAAAGAAAAAAGAAAAAGGAAAAAGGAAAAAGGAAAAAATTACCCTCAAAA
>LNSY01038664.1:0-11430 GCA_002024485.1 Artocarpus camansi
AAAAAAAAAAAAAAAAAGATAAAAAGGGAAACTGCCCTTAGAACACTACCTTTGGTGCTATTGGAACATTGGTCAGCTAGCCTCCACGTAGGAAGAAAACTTTGTCCATAATACACCTAAAATGCACTTATGCAAGTGTTTACACGCATAATCACTGACTCCAATGTTAAAGTTTTGAATTCGAATTCCATGCGCCATTAAAAGGAAGAAAAAAAGGGTACACTTGTACCAGAAGGTGCATTAGTTACTGCTTGAGGAGGTAAAAGTCGCTTGGTATACCATCGACTTCGAGAATGTGATCTCAAATTCTACCTTTCGATGTGTTTAAAAGAGTAGTTGAAACTATAAAGTTTCACTCACATCCTATAACATGTGAAAGTTTTATATTATTGTAAACTTTTACTTTATACGATATCATGTCAGAATTTTACCGCAACACAGATTTGAGTAATGGAAAGGAGTGAGCTGTGCCTCCCCTTCTGTAGCCTACTAATTACGAATTCATTAAAAAAAGAAAAAGAAAAAGAAACTACCAACTCGGATAAAAAAGAGGTATGATTGTGAAAAGAAAGTACAGATGCAGAGGACTGTGGCAAAAGAGAGAGTCCCACATGGCAGTGCATTGTTGTTGCGGAGACATGGGGCTCTGCGGCCAAGGCTCTTTTTAAAAGAAAAGGGAGACATTAGACGCTCTCCCCATCAAAATCCCCCCCTTCCCTCACGTGCACTTCCAAACCCATTGCTTACAAACTTGTATTGCATGTATTACTACCAGATTTAGTCATCTTTAACTTTTCAATTCTTTTTGTTTGATTATTTATTATCCCATGACTGATGATCTGTATTGACATGTGGCACAATCACATTAGTCCACTTCTTCATCCCATGTATAGATGCTTGCATGTAGGTGTTGAAGATGAGCAACGGTGAAAGTGCACGAATCACTCTAACTAAGAATGTCTTCAAGTTCAAGATGACGGAAATGCCTTGGTGAATCTAGAAAACGACCAAATTTCAACACCCAGAATCCATATTATGGAAGAAAAGACTTGAAAAGGGTAAACTTTTTAAGATCGTCTTTATTCATCAAGTGACACAATGAATTTAGTGCATTGACAAGAGAATCCAAATGAAAACCAAAGGAAATTAGAAGGAAAGTTTCCCAATAGTTATAGCAAGAAGATGAGTTCAAAGATATGAATTCTTGCAACAATATTCCCGGCTCCGGGGACCAGTCAAAATAACTTCAAGGGAAGGGAGGATAAAAAGGACATCCAATAAGAGAAACATCAACTCCGAGACCTGCCAGCCTCTTATCTTCTTCTAACTGCAATCTCTTATCGCGGCATGCTGAGACCCAACACTGAATACATTAAAAGAAGCATAAATGTTAGCAATTTACTCGCTCTAGAAAAATTACTGATAACACATACCTTGCACACAAGTCCATAACAAAACTATTGAATATTCAATACAGTTCATCAGTAAACTATGACTTTTGTCATATAGGTGCCCATGAGGAGGTTTGATCCCCATACCTTATAGGAGCAAACTACAGGCCTAACCATCCCAACCAACACCCCTTGGGTACTTCATTTGAGCATCTTCAATATATGTGATAATTAGTTGCCTAGCCACCTTTAAAACCAATAAATATGTAAGGATGAGCTTGTAGAAATTCATAAGTCACCATTTGCCAAACCTACAAAGTAAGCAATATTGAAATCTTGCAAAAAGAATGTATTTGCAACTATTATTTTTCCTGAACTACGGTCTTGGGTTAAATATATAGACGCCAAAGTGGCAAGCGCATATAGCACAGGATTGACTTCCAAAAGGGTAGCGACAAGCTCTCATGTCTGTTTGGTCAATGACGAACCAGATTCATAATTTTTCCAGTGTTTCCATAAAAGTACAGCTTACCAGTCACAAAATGTCAGCCTATCCACTTTGTTGCACCTAGTTATAAGTAAGAATAAAATCAGTAGGATCCGGTAACTGGTCTATTGAAATAATACATTAACAAGGTTGAATCATCTACAATAGAACTACCAACATCTATCCTAGAACATGAACCTGTCTGTCACAGAGATTTCTTCTAAAGGTGAACTCGGAAGGCACTGAGCTTGAATTACAAAGGCTAAGCTGTCCATTAGTTCTAGACACAGCCAGTAGCTTGATTTTTTTTTTCTTTTTAAAATTTAAAGATTGAAGCGATTTTTTTATCAGCACTATGTTGGTGGAATTTGAAAGTCCTCTTGTTACATCTGTCAATTTTTCTAGTCAGCTAAGTGGTTCCGGTCCCAGATCAATCTGGACCTCTCTCCATCCTAGGTAAGATTGTATTGACAATGTACCACTAACATATATTTGCGATGGATTTCAAAAACGCGAGAAATATCAGCAATAGTAATGTTGAAGACTAATTTGAGCACTAGCACATGTAGCGTGAGATACTCCAAGCACACAATCAAAATCTATAACCCATTTACTCCTCGTACTAAAGACACAAAAAATGATGTCTGATTGGCTCCTAAACCAAATTGGCTCCCATACCGCCAACCCCATCTTCCCCATACATAAACAAAACAAAACAAAACTAAGTTCCTTTGATGCTGCACTTGACGTATAAAATCCTAACGTACATGATTCACCTCAGTCCACCACAGCCCTCCAGAAAACTCAAACACATTTAAAGCACTGGAAAACAGAGCATTCTTCAGCGATTGGACGTCCTATGAGAAAAACCAAGTTGCCTAGTCTAGATCTCCATATGCCATCCACATGCATGCTAAAAGACACCATCTTCCAGCAATCAATTATATTCTTGATATATACATATGTCTAAGAATGATCAAATGGCCTTCGGAATCGAAAGGACAATAGAGAGAACTCCCAGTTCAAAGTTTGTCAGGATGACCGACTTGAATTTCATAAATTCTTGTATAATTCAAGTGTTTTCTTTCCAAGACACAAATTATTTTCTCTGAAACCCAATATAATGCTTTTGTTCATAAATCTCATCACAACACATTTCTTTAATGAGAAAATCGCACCCCTACATTCATGGTATGGCTTTGTCCTCCCTCCAGAAAAAAATTCTGATTCATGTTAAATAAAATATATGAAGTGGAAGTAACATGACAAACATGGTCAAACGCTCAATCTTCATATTTAAAGAAAAGCAAATCTGACGAAATATTTACAATATTTTACACATCTGCAATTTGGTCTTTATAATATGTTAATTTTCCAAAGACACCAAAGTCATACCATAACATAACAACGATACAAACTACAAGAGATTGTAAAGCCTGCAAAAATAATACCATCCATTGCGAAAGTAAATTATAATATCAATTGATCACAATATCGCAATTAAATTATTAAATTGAGCTAAAGTTATCAAAAAGAGACTCATAATCACATTTTAACAACTTAAAAAACCTAGTTATCAAATAATAAAAATTGAGTTTAAAAAACAAAAAAAAAAAGTAGCTCAAAGATATCTAAAAGAAAACAAAAAACCTTAGAGACATCAAACTCCAGGATTGGCACTGCAGAGCATACCCTGAGACAACGACCTTGAACTCCTCGAATCAACGCCAAGGCAAGATGTTAGCCGAGCCGAAGAAATCGCTGTGTGAAGCGGAAGTAGAGATTGAACACAACCCAGTTGATGAACCGACCTGAATTCACAATTTCCAAACTTGCCACGATTAAAATATCCCTAAGTTCGAAGAACCTAAATGAGAAACCAGCGTTTAGAATTCAATAACATTAGATATAGAGACTATTGTGCTGCTTGCCTTGAGCGCGTGAGGTAAGAGCGGACGGTGGAGAGAGAAGACGTGGGTCTGGAGTTTAGGGAGGATCTCGAAATGGTGGATTTGAAGAGGGAAAGTGTTGGCTTTGAGAGAGATCTGAAGCGAGACGCCATTGGAGTGAGACTAGAGGGCGCGGCACAGAAGGGTTTTAGTAGAAGGAGAGAGATTACTGGAGAAGAAGGCCGCTTAGGGCTTTAGTGGGGTTTTGCATTTTGGGCTTCACAACAACATGGTGTATTGTCTTCTTCTCTTGCACTATCTCTTTATTTTATTTTATTTTTTGCTTGCAAGGAAAAATTACATTTTTCTTGTACAGTAATATATGAACAAAAATAAGATCCCAAATTAAATTTACGACTCTCATTTCATATTATGATATGGAGAATTTTAGATAGGTACTGAAAGTTTTGTTTTATTTATATTTAATCAAAAAATTGTTGTTTGGGTTTTTGAAAAGTAAAAATGGAGCATAATACTAAATTGAGCACTCAACTTGGGAGTCCAAGCACCCTATCACCAACTTCAAGTTTATTTGGGAGAGTAATTTTCAACTATTTCTCTGACTATGGGTATGTTTAACCTTGTAGTTGTACTTGTTTGTTTGCAACAATATATCATGTTAGCTTTCCAATTCCCAAAATAAAATAATAATAATAATAAATGAAGCTATTAGAAAATGGGCAGCAATATTTTACATTACAACACAAAGCGCCGAGTGAAAACTCATATATCAAGGGATGGTTCAGTGCAAGAGCCTCCAAATGATGAAGTTGCACCAGAAGCAAAAGCCACTCTTCACACCAAAATTGCACTCAGTTGATCAAATCGACGCCATTAGTTCCAACAATTACTTCATAAAGCAAGAACCCAAACCATGCAACAAGTTCAAGAGGAGAGATTTCCGCAACTCAACCATTAACCCTGTTTCTCTCTCTTTATTTTGCTTCAGCGTCAAGTAAGAGCATATCAAATTCTGGCAAGCAGGCTGTTATATGTACTTCTGACATGGCCAATGATAACACCGCCACCCCAAAGAAATTCCATAGTTTTAATATTTACTAAAAAGAATAATGCTAGCGATCTCAACTTTAATATCAACTAATATGGTTGCCATTATTTTATCGGTAGGTTTAAAAATTATATACATCGTCTTATATCAAAAGGATGCATCTACTAATACAAAAATGACGATTCATTTCGGTGTGCATTGACATCAAAAAGTTAAATAAAGCTTGGGATCCCAACACTTACGAAAATTTTGGTACAATTTAGCGCTTCTTCATTGTGAAAATACATCTAATCTAGATTTAAAAGAATATGAATCTCAAGTTACATGTACCTTTAAATTGCCAACAAGTAAGTGTCTTTCTAGTTTCTTCCCAAGAAAACAAGATTTAGAGAGGGTTAGAACACCTGATATGCAGACCTTCTAGTAGTTTGGTCCTAAATCACCTTGGACGTAAACGTGGTTTGCCCACAATTAACAAGTTAATCTTCCAGTAAAAAGGATTGGGCAATACTTGTTCATGATACCAATCTAATAGTTGGAAGTGATGGAGGAAACAAGCCTCGTTATAGTTATGCTTTCAAAGAAGGCGTTGCTTTCCCGTCACTGAATCTACAATTGCTTTTGGTCCTGCTCAACAACAAGATCACACATTCATATATAAGGCAGCTTCAAGCACAATGCAGGCACAGATATCTGTGTGTTTTATTTTATTAACCAAATATGTTTAATCCATCAATGACAAGGTTTTGGGTGTTTATAGCCAGCATTAATCTGATGTAGATATAGAACTGGCGTTACGAAAACAAAAACAGCAAAGTGAAAAAATATATGTACCGGGCCCAATAGCCAGAACAGTCTTTGATCCTGCGGAAACCTGATTTAAAGAAACGGTGATGTCAAGATATTGGCAGTAATTCTTCTTTTTTGTTTTCCACAGAGACAGAGAGAGAGAGAGAGAGATTACAAATTAATTACTAATGTAACATCTAGTTTTGGGCAAATAAATATGTAAAAACTTGGTTGAATCCCAGCATACACTGAACATACACAACGTGGATCATATAAAAAGTAAATATTATATAGTCTTAAGAGCTTCAAACAAAGATTTCTAAACTGTTATCATTCGAACTTTCAATTAATTTCAAGATTTTCATAGCAACAAAAACTATTCTCCATGAATTACCAACAAACACCTGTGTTCGCCCAGCATCAGCAACAATAAAAGTAGGAAGACCAATTGTCTCAGCATCTTCTTTCAGCCTATTCCTAAGAGGGAGAAAAAGAAGAAAATAGAAAATAAAAAAGCTTCAAAGCAGATATCTAAAGCCAACAATAGAGCCAACAAAAAGAAAAAACGAGGTTATCTGCCATTATTCAAGGAAGTACTGACATTTCCTGTTGATTCTTGCACGTGACAACTATTTTTGGCTGCCCACATTGCTCCCACTGTCTCAAAAGGGATCGATGGCTGCAAAAAATACAATACAGCACAGGTACAAAATATCAGTTATAAAAGCTAACAAACACTAAAAGGTTGCGGTTGTGGTGTTTCTATATGCACTTCTCATTGATGCACAATGTTAATTGTTTAAGTACTAAAACTGAGAACAGAAATTAAGTGAGCGAGGTTTTAAATCAACTTCTTTCTGACAAAACCAAGTAGAAGAAAAATCTAACAAGTTATCAACTTGTAGCACAATTTGACAACTAACAGGCAAGGACATAGTTTAGAGATGATCTGCAATAAAAGCTTTTCAGCAAGCAAGAACTAAAAATGGACAATAGTACAAAGCTTAAAAGATTTGAGACCATAAAAGCAACCAAGAGAAAAATGCTACTCAAAGAGATATTGACTTCTTTTCCTTTTTTTTTTTTCCCTCTCTTTTTTGTAATAGAAATGCCAACTTCCCTTTCAGTGCCACAATAACGATATTCAGCGAAAAAAAGAGAGAGACTTGTGATAAGAAATATAGAGCGCAAGTTAAGGGAGAGAGGCACGGTGATATAATAACTCATAAGTTTAAATTCTCAAATACCACAAAACAGTAATAGTCACCTATGCGTAAGTTCAGCATACATGCCAGTTGCAGCATCTGCAAGTTTGTGAATAAAATATTTAACCAAATGATAAGCAAAATAAATTAGGAGTTTCAAGAAAAATGATGGAAGCAAAATACGGAACAGAACAAACAAAAAAGATAACATCCAAAGAAAACTAACAAACTAGTTAATAACTTACGAGCACATTGAGAAGCTATCTTTCCTGGTTTCATCTTTAGGTCTTGTCTAACAACCAGAACCTGACAAGAGTAATTTAAAAAAAATAATAATTTGAAGCTACCTGATAAAGGTATTTGGAACTCAAACCAAATAAGCTAATAGTTACTCTCTTGACAAGTGATAAATCCTAGCCAAACTGAAAATTTCTTTAATAAGGGAGAGCAAGAAAGTACTGTGGCTAATGACTAACAAACTTCAATAACCAAAAATAGTTTCGTTCCAAAGTTTCCCTGCAAATGAGAAAATGGTACCAACTTCATTTATGTTCTTTCCATTCATCGTTTCCCTCCTGAGTTTGACAACCATTTTAATTAAAAATGGCATAAACAATGTTCTTGTTTCTTTACTAATCCAGATAACAAGCTATGCCTATTACCAAATTTAGGTTTTTTTTTTTTTTTCACTCTACTACACCTTGATATTAGAACTTGAAGATTAGAGACCAAATGACTAATATTGTTGAATATGTGAAGTCTAATTATTGCCCTGATGCAGAGATAGTACGTGAACGTTGGGTGATCCATTATAAATCTTGTGTGTGTTGGCAGTAAATAAAAGAATGTCTAATTCTTGACAATTATAACCCACCTTCTAACAGCTTAACTTTATAGCGAATTTTGGTTACCTGGTATCAAATACTAGAAAATGGACACATGAAAGTAAACCAAAGATAACACTATTTCAACTTTTAAGCTTCAAAATTTATATGTAAGTCAAAGAACACTGTTAATACGAGATTAGATAGAATTAAAGCAATTAGAACAGATACTAACCATTTTAAGTTCTTGGTCACTATCATTTGAGACAAAACTTTGAGATTGAACCTTTCCTGACGCCAATTTGTTCTTCGTATTAGTGTTATTCCCACTTGGCTTTGCTAAATCGAAAAACATCCCCAAAATGAAACCAATAACAATTCCGGGGATGAAATTCTCTGGCCTGAAACTCGACGTTAACCATTCTCTATCCTGATTTTGCCGCTGTTTCGAATAAATAATATATTGATAACGATAAGAGTAAGAAAATGCACATAAGTAAATTCTATTTAGTGTCTGAGAACGAAATGAACTGAGATTATAGGAACTATGCAAATTCACTTACTTTCTCGGCAACCAAACAGAGGGTCCAGATGAACCCATTACGGAAAAAGAAAAACTGAACTGCTTGGTTACTGAGAAACCCGTTGCGAGAAATAGTAAAAGAGGGATTTTGATACCTTCTTTTGAAGCTGGGAAGAGTTTCTGAAAGAACCCAACATGGGTCGGATTTTTGGCTGTATAGAGCGAAGAAAACCAGTTTCTTTTCTGTTTTTCTGGGAGCTGAGTGATGACACTTGCGATAGAATAGGGGGTATAGAGTGGTTTGCTAGAGTTTGGGCTTTAATTCTCTCCAACTTTACATATTAAATTAAAAAGAGATTATGCGTGTATTTGAGAAAGTGGTGAAACTGGAGGTAGGATCTATTTTTATTGTAGCATATAAGAATTTTTTGATTGTAGTAAATCTTATTATTATTATTATAATATATAAGAGCTTTACACTGTTTATAACTAAGTTTGTGGTGAGAACTGAGTAGTTCCCACCACTCCTAAACACCTTTACATTTGTGCACCAAGTTTTTATTAAGGCCCCCAAAATATTTAAAATGTTAAAAATTTGAACTAATTTTCATTTATTACGATTTTATTTTTCAATGAAAACATAACAATAAAAAACATACAATAACACCCTTTAAAAAAAAAATCTTATCCCCCATGCCTATCATGTTTTACCAAATTGTCCTTTTAAAGAATCAATTGAAACATACATTTTAAATTTAAGAACGAAAACATGAGAGAGCTTTACATTGTAATTACTTTTTATATTTTACTATAATTCATGAGAGTTTTATACTGTTTACAGTTAGATCTTATACGTTGAAAAGGATGTTCTAAACAGAAGGTTATATATATACACACACTTTCTTCTTCCTAATTGCATACCTCTTTCTTTTTAAATTTTCATGAGTAATGTTTTTTTTATTTTTATGTATTAATTGAACAATAATCTAAATTATTAACTTCTTAAAAACAATTCTCAAGCTTAAAAAACAAAGCAATACAAAACAATTCTCAAGCCTGCTCCAACTATTCCATCATCAATTCTCCCACAAATAGAATAAAATAAAGAGAAATAGGCAAGTTGAAATTTAACGAAATATTACAAATGAAGGTAAACAATTACAATGAAACCTTCAACCCTAAACCAAATCAAATTGGAAAAATTTGACATCAAGAAACGTGTATAACACGCTTTCTTTAAAGCAAATTCGCTCTCTCCACGGGTGTTTGAGATCACGTTGACCATCTATCTCCCAAGATACAATGATGATTGAGCAGGACTTCGACACCACAAGCACTACTTCGATAAATTTAAAATTGTACCTTTCCTCTATCACCAAAATACCTAAAGCTCTAAGAGAAATGATTGTTCAATGGAGCATCAAGGCAAAAATTGTAACAGGTTAATGCAAAAAAATAAAACGGAGTTTAAGTTGCATCATCAATTCCCACTGAAAGTGTTAGCAGAAATAGAATAAAATAAAGAAAAACAAGCAAGTTGAATTTTAACAAAATATTACAAATGTAGGTAAACAATTACAACCAAACCTTCTAACCTAAACCAAATCAAATTGAAAAAATTGGACATCAAGACATGTGTATCATACGCTTTCCCTAAAACAAAGTCGCTCTCACCATGGGTGCTTGAGATCATGTTGACTATCTATCTCCTAAGATGCAATGACGATTGAGCAGGACTTCAACACCATAAGTACTATTTCAACGAACTTGAAACTGTGCCGTTCTTTTATTGCCAAAATACCTAAAGCTATAAGAGAAATGATTGTTCAATGGAGCATCAAGGCAATAATTGTAACTGGTTAATGAAAAAAAAAACAGAGTTTAAGTTGAAAAGCAAATAAAAAATTTATAAAACAAAGCCCAAGTGAGGGCAAGCCTTGATGGAGCAAAGTTAGGCCTCTAGTTTATCAGCAAATGATATGTATCCTTCTTTGCAAGTAAGAGAGCCATTTAGGTGTATATTCTCTGAAAGTCAAAAGTGCAATCTCATTTAAACTTCACCAAGACAAGTTGCCTAAGCAATATGGGACTCCAATTTGTAGCATTTTTTCCAACAAAAATCAATGCTAATGGGCATACTATAATTAATAATTTCTCATTTATCCAATAACCATTTTAAGCGTGTGGATATATGATTTTGATCTTCTCGTAGTGAAAAACATAAATCTATCAAGTCCCGTCACGTTTATAAAGTAAGTTACACTCTAATTTGGGTTTAAAATGGTTCTTGACAATTGCTTATGAAACATTTTCCCAAATCAATCACTAGTAAATTGTGGACTTCTTTTCATGACGTTATTTTTCTTTTCTAATTTTTTCCATTGTTTCACACAAATTTAAATTAGTTACAAGAACTATCCTAGAAGCTCAGCCAAGGGAATAAACCCACAGCATCCCCAATGGATCTGCGCCTAAAGAAGAAATACTAAGATTGCATTTACGACCTTTTTTTATTGTTAAACAAATGATAATGTGAATATTTCATGTATTAGTAATAATCCTAATATTGCTATCATATTAATAATTGTGTGTTAATAAACTTGTACTCCATGACTATTAAAACCAAATCTTAGAATTGGTTACATATGGAGTTTGTAAGCAGAAAAGATTCATTTATAGATTAATAGTCTAAATTATTTAGTCCGCAGTCTATATATAGAGCTAGGCACTTTATACATGAAAGGCTGTAATAGAATACCATGTCAAAATGGGAAGACATCTTATCTTGGTCGTCTAAAGTTATTCTGTTAAAAATTTAGAGATGTACTGTTAAACTATATATAAATTAAGAAACTCCAATTAATTAAACATCCATGACATATCATAACGTGCAATATCCTTATAAAATATTCATAAATAGCTTAAGGATAAAATTTCACTTCATCTTTCTGATTATATTTATTTTATGTTCTATTATCTTATTATTGGAATACTTACTATTCATAATTAATATAAATAGTATATTATTTGGTTACACCTATGTATCTAAATGGTTGAGCTCTCTAGTTTTTCAATTACAAGATAATGCATGTAAAAGAATATCATTAACTCTACAAAAAAACTACGAATTCTATATCTATGAATAACATGCCTACATTATTCAAGAGTCATGTTTCCAACGTATTAGTATGTGTACCTTTATACAATTCAAAATATCACCATTTGATACGTCAAAAGACACAAGTCAAAAATA
>LNSY01039514.1:0-12426 GCA_002024485.1 Artocarpus camansi
AAAAAAAAAAAAAAAAGAAGCTAAAGAGATTTGGCTCTTTTCCTTCTTTTTTCTCTTATTTGATTAATTTATGTGTGACATTGTTACATTTATCTTGTCCTCAGGTGTCGGCCCTTTTTTTTAGCTCTTACTTTTGCTTCCCATTAGGCATTCATGTCCTTAATCCTGTGAAGTTAGCCGTAATAATGATTAATTCTAAATTCGTTGGACTACTCTCAATCATCAATGAATTGCTTTCTTGATGCTCTCTACTCGATTGAAGGAACTAAAGCTGATCTTGTAGCATCATTCAATGGGGGGATTAATTTGGATGATGACAACACATGGATGCAACTGGGTATCTATAATTGCTCAAGGAAATTATAAAACAGAATGTAAGGCTCAGAACTTAAATGCATGTTAAATGATTATTCATGTTGCTTTCTGTTTCTAATTTCTTGTCATTGAAGCTTCCACTTTACAAGAGTGCATATCTACCGGTATAATTATTCCCAAAATTTCGACCTGGGTTATTAAATTTTGCAGAGTATCTTTCTTACTTGCAAATGGTGATGGTGGTTAGTGCTAACTTAAACCTCTGCCCCGATGGATAAACTTGTTCAGAATCTCCGTTTCTGAAAAGAGCATAAAGTGTCTGTGTTGGCATTGAGCTTAGCTGTAAAGCCCTTGTGGAACATAACTTTTTAGTAATTCCACCGCCCATTGCTGGTCCGAGTGCACATGCTGGTTGCGACCATTATAACTCATCTTGACACCTGGAAAATAAAAGACAAGAAAGGGAAAAAAATATATCACCAGCTTTTAAAATTTTCCCAATTAAGTACCATGTCCATCAAAAAGTGTGAATTAGCACACTTACGCTTGGTCGGGTAACTAACAAGTTGATCTTTGAAGCAATGAATTATATCTCTTTTAAACATACGTGATATAAAGAGCAAAGTTATGCATAGTAGGGGAAGATACTAAAGACAACAGTAGTGTCAACTCGTCATATGAGTAAGCCCTAGAATTCTTTTTCTTTATCACTAGTAATTATACATGCACCGAAAGGTTAGTTGGCGCATCAAATGACGCAGAAACAACGCAAACGAAAATAGTTGTTTTCTACACACTTGCTTTTACCTGTACCGTGGCGAGGTAGATAATTCCAGGCCATTGAATTCCATTACTTTCCCTAGTAACAACTAACGACATATGGGTCGTTTTCTTGGTGCCATTTTCTTCTGGGAAATTTCTTGAAAAGAAACCAAAAAGTGAAAAAGGGTGGGTCGAGGAATAATCATGTATGCCCCACCATGGGTAAAAGGGAACACTATTGGCTATGTTAAATCTTATTTGGTTGGGTGTTTTAACGGTGGAGTTCGCAAAAATACCCTATCTCTATTAAGAATAAGACGACGTTTAGAAATGTAGTTAAGTTCAAACTGAGCATAATATAGCAATTTATATTTCATGAGAGAAAATTTGTAGTAGAATAGAACAAAAGTGAACTAAATTGGGCTGAACTAGTGTTTCCAAATGCCCTTAAAACTCTGTTTGATTGAAAATTTTGTAATTTGTAAAAATTTTTAGTTTTAAATGTAAAAGCTGAACATAGGTATTTGAATTGCAATCTTTTTAGATAAGTAGATAAATTGTAAATCTAAACCAAGTATAAAATTTGAATTTATGTTTGGATAGTTTTGAAAACAAGTGTTTATATTATGAAAATAAAAAAATAGTGTAGGCATTATTTTTTTTTTTATTTTTACTATTGTATACACTTGTTGTCAAACCATAACACAACCTCAATAAAGTATAACAATTTAACAAAAGCTGATAAAAAGATCTGATAGTTAAAAATTATTTTGATACTCATAGAAAACACATAATGGCAGAAGAGTTGATAGGAGAATTTTTTGGATCAGATCTAAAATCCTACCAGTACACATATATTATATAGAATTCTCCAACTTGAAAAAGGAAGAGACCATGAAGCCCTGTTGTTAATGGAGAAGTATGTATTACAAAGGCATTAGGAAGGGATCTAACTTAAGGAAAACTAGGGCGGCCTGATAAATGAAGTTCTTAACATAACCTGTGGTCCCTTTATTAACAAGCATCAGGAGTTACATATGATTATGATAGAGGTTTATTATATAATCTCTTCTATGCCATGATCCTATTCACTAAATAGGAGACATTGGTCAGAAGCAATGAAATAGAGGTGAATGTTTTGATTGTTCTAACCTGATGTAGAACATTCTTATCATCCATCCGTAAAAGGTTAAATTTCAACATTATTCTTTAGCATTGGGAAGCAAATCTTTCTCATCATCCATGAAGACAATACTCCATTATTGCCTCAAGAGTACCATTTTAGACTTGCAAGACAGATATGGGGTTCCCGGAGACCTTTGCTAACACTGCATAACAAGGAATCAGCTTAAAATTCGACAGAGACTTAAAGTTCAACTTAGAAGTTTGTTGTTGATTCCTGGCTCTTAACATGCTGTAAAGAAGCAACACTTCTGGGAAGTGACATTTATCTCAGTGGCAGTCTAGCAAGACGTTATCATTTCTGATTCCACTAGAAAAAAGAGAATTTTTTCTTTTTTCCACTTTTCCAAAGTACATAAGAAGTATTAAAAAATCATTTTTATGGCAATTAGCTTATTTATTGGGGCTGTTGCATTGCAAATTTGAATCTCCAAGCAGAAACCTCTTTAGAATTCATTAATAATCAACACAGCTAGATGTGACACTAAACCAAACTAAAGCAAGTCTAACATTCAAGAATAACTAGGAGGCGTATCTATTGGTTAATGGGCACTCCTAAAATATTTTGTGATCTTGATCAATGTTCTTTCGAGCCTTCTCCTCATGGCTACTTTTCTTTTTCATCAAATACTCGAAAATTATTCATGTGTAGAGGACAATTAAAGCCAAAAAAGGGAGCACCATACGTATTTACTCTTTCATTGAGACCAAACTAGTTTCCATTAAATCCTCCCAAATGAGAAAAAGTCCTTTACTTGATGAAGATTAGCATTTTTTCACTGCTTCACCTCTAACTTCCTAGTTCTTGATGCTAAGATCCAACTGAGTGTCTCCTCAATAGATTGCAAGCACTTCTTCCCTGATCAAACTTCTTTATTCAAAGAAGGAATTCTCCATAAATTAGCATATCCAAGCTATAAATTGGTGGATCATTCACGAATTTGATATCTAATAAGTTCATCAGAATAAGAAAGTCTAAAAGCGAAAAAGAAAGGTATATAAATCACTGACCACTTTATAGATCCATACCAGGCAGCACAAAAACCACTCTCAAAAGAGGGAAGATTTTTTGGCAACAGAGAAACACAGAAAATTGAAGGCAAGAAAAAAGATACCCCATGGTTATTGTGTTCTGTAAATACAGATCATACCTCAGGTTATTGTCCCAAAACAAATTTTGCTAAAAAACATGAATCTCCAAATCCTGTTGTGGCTAATCTGCAGCCAAAAGTACACATAACCCATTTATGATGCTGTTCCCAAGTGGTCAAAACTAGAAGAAAAATGTGTTTTTCCATGAGATATGGCAAATTAAATACGCCAGAGAGAGAGAGAATATGGTTTTGAATCTGAAAGCAAAACGCTGAGTCATATGTTGTAGATAGAAAGAGAATTTTGAATTCCCACCAAAGAATAAAATCCATATATTTACACATCAAGATTCTTTTTTTTTTTTAATAATGAATAATTTGACTGAAAGGATTGAGAACTTTCCATATATTTCAACGAACCAGAAGAGGAATAGGCTGTACAGATCATGCACGGTCAGCACAACACTGGCAAATTTAGAAATTTAGAAATGAGGGAAAAAAAGAAACAAAAGAAAAAAGACCACAACAAATGTTCTTCCATGATGAAATTGTTACAAAAGGAAAGGCATGTCAATTACAAATGCATCAAAAAAAGAAAGGAGGGAACAGAGAGAGAAAAAAGAATATTGAATAGAAAGATTTTTGATTCAATTGTTGTGAGTTTTTATTTTTATTTTTATCTTTAATTTTCATGGTTTGTTTTTGTGCATGTAAAGTTTGAACGGGTTTGAATGGGTCAAATGTCAAAACCAGTGACGCCAAGTAAACCAGATTTGATGATTTCATTAGGCACGCACCAAACTCGGGGGTCATTGGCAAACATTTCAAAGCAAAGTGAACCACTTGTAAGAGAGTTAGGTTTGAAACTAAAATATTATACCATGTGATAGCTTTATATTAAAGTATAATTTTATTTTATAAACTAATATTTGAGAGTTTTATATTATCACGTTAGTAAACACACTCTCAATAACTTTCTACTTTATGCTTGTAAACTATAATGTCCATATTGTCCTTTACGTTAAATATTTTTACGGTAATTTTTTACTTTGTTTATAATCCAATAGCTTTAGAACAACAAAATTTTGGGTAGAAAAGAATCAAACCAAGCGTACACATCTTATTAATTGGTTAGCAAGTATATGGTTTGGAAGTATATGGTTTGTTGTTGCCATTTTAATCACACAATTTCAACTAAAAACGATGTAAAACTTTCACGTGTTACATTATTAAGTAAAAGTTTATTATAATTTAAAGCCCTTACATGCTATAAACTGTTCCCACAAATACTACTATTGTTATTGTTATTATTATTGTTGTTGCCATTATTATTACTATCTTATTTGCACTACAATTAAAAACTAGAAAATTTATGTTTAGTGATTTCATATGGTGCATTGCTGGAAGAGTAGATACATAGACCCAAACGACAAACCGTAGTTTCCTTCAAAAGGCAATCCAGACCATCCTATACGGAAACACTTGCATTGAATAAGAATTCATTTTAGAGACAACAGGCATGTGCAAACAAGTGCAAAGTGCTTTCTAAAGCTAGAAATTTGATGATTAAAACACACCCCTATTAACAAGATATTATAGATATTAAGCTATACACGAACCATATAGATCTTGGCATACAGCCTACAGGAAAGTGTGTCATTTCATAGTTCACAAGAACTTTATTATGACGCATCGCGTTCCCATAATGAACACGGATATCAAGCAACCACTGCCTAATTGACATCGAGTGTTGGTATTTTCTGCGAGTGTGCATCGGATGTGGATCATCGGATTGTGCAAATTTAGTGCCACAACCACCACGACCACTACCATTTATCAGGTTTCCACATCCACCACCACCGCAACCTCCACATCCACCACTAGCCACCACGTTTTCGCACTGCCCACCACCACATCCCCCACAGCCACCACATCCACCGCAGCCACCACTTTTTGCCATATTTGCATAATTACTTCCACATCCGCTGCCACACCCTCCACCATTCCTCACCATATTTTCACTACCATTGCTGCATCCGCTTCCGCCTGGACAATTTGCCTTTCCCTGGCATCACCCTGTTTCCTCTAGCCACATCTGTATTGGACTCAAATTTACTTTCTTCAGAAGAGAAAATTCTCGTTCCATTGGCCTCCTTGCTGGTCCCATTATAATTTGCAGGTACAGTCTTAATTACCTCCAAACTTTTGGCATTAACAACAAAACCAGCAAATTGCTCCTTTACTACATACAAGAATATCATAAAAGATATAAAACTAGGAGTCAGCATCCACCCTTCCTTCACCTATTTATTTTCCCAAAAAAAAAAAAGATATTAGAACAAGTGATATAAACTTATAGGAAAAACGAGGAAAACAAATCTTACCTCGACAAATCCAGATTTAAAGTTGAGCAAAATAAACACGAGCTTGTTTATGAACAGAAGCTAATGACAGATGTTATAAACCTATAATTGACAGAAGAGAAGGTTGGTTAGCAACCAATAAAGGAAGCTATACTTGACAGAGAAGCTATAATATATATTTCTACTACTTTTGAGGGAAATGATAAAGAGCTTGAAGCAATGAGAAATGAGGAAATATATTAATTGGATGGTTGCCTACCATTTTGTTTCCCACAAGCTCAAAAATATGGCAATCTCCACCAGAATTCTGACTACGGTGCAGAGACCAGTGAGAATTCGTTAAAGACCACCCGGTGCTAGCGCTTTCTGCAAGAATGCAGGTTTCACCAGACGTCAATATTCCGATCACCTCCTTCTTAAGACGGTGATTTTACTTCACCTTTGCCTTCTCCAGATTCCTTAAGCACGACACAAACCAGCATGAAAGATAAGTCAGAAGGATACACCATGAAACCTAAGCAAAAACTGTAACAGATGAAAAGCATACATCGCTCAGATAACCCATGCTCAAAAAGTAGAATTTTCACACCATACTGAACCAAAAAGGCAAATTTCTTGATCTAACAATCATAAAACTCCAGGGAAGATTTTAAACTTTAATCATAAGATGCATGCGGCACTGTACCCCTTCTGCAAGCACTTATCATTCCACATGGTCTTCACTCTTAAAATAGTAATTTATTTAACAAACTACAGATCAAATACTGGAACAAACTCGCAAGCTGAAACTTGAGGGATTATAATGTAGGACAACATAGAAGAGATAAAATCTAGATCAATAATGAAAAAACCGACGAGAGATTAGAACCATTGGAGGGAGAAATAAAACCAAAGGAGAGGAAATGGAGGATTCAAGTGAACAAGAACATAAGAGGAGGAAACAGTCAATATTCATCCGTAATTATCCACTCTGGTTTGGAATTATAATCACTGAGACATGGAGAAGTCAATTTGATAAGATAGTCTTGAATAAATCCTAAAAAAATACTAAAAGATGAATATTAATTTAAATTCAAAACTAAATACTACAGAAAACATATCCTAATAAATAAATATGCAATTCAAATTTGTAACATCTGTATCTTGTTACACATCAGAATTTCTCATATAAAATTTATGCAAGCATAAATGTGTTATGAAATTTGAAATTTTATGCATGCTTGTGCGATTTTACAGTTGAAGAGAAGCTTCTTGTTTAAGGATATTGATAATTAATATAATGGAATAAAATGAAATCAGAAGCCCTATTGAAGCTTTTCAAAATATAAAGCTGTTGTTAATAGGATGTCCATTCGGCATTTAACGTAAAATGAAGTCTGTAATAAGTCTGAATCTGTATACTCATTCATTAATGCTCGCACAAGAAATAAGGACTATGGTGTCTCTTTAGAGATAAGGTCAACTTGTTTCCGGTTATGGAATGTTGATGGAAGCATACTTCATTTGGAGGCTGATGATTTTGGTACCAGTTTTTTCAATGACAAGCATTCTACTCTTGGCATCTTTATTCTTTTCAGGACGAGGGAAGAAACAAGAATTTTTTTGATGGTGAGAGTGAACCATGTGAAGCACACGTTGTGTTGGCACTGGAAAAGTACATGAGATAGAAACTCGCAAACGAATTGGCTTTAAGTTGACATTTCCAGAACGTGGCACCAATTCTAACCATTTTTCCACAGATAGGTTAGAGTGTGGGACCAAAAGGTCTTGAAGAGGGAATGAAGCAGTACCCAACGTCTTTAATGCCCTTGTTAATGGAAAAGTTGACGGTGGATGGGATTCCATTTCAAAGAGCAGCTCTTCAGTAGGTTCACACTAGAAAGAAGCAACCTGCTTTTCTTTGGACTTAGACAAAATAGTCAGTTTTCGAGCAGCGTGAAAAAGTATATCAGGTTGTGTTTAACTGAATGAGACAAGGAGATTTCCTTTGTGCCCCTCTGGTAAGTTTATAACTTCAACAAACTCCAAAACCACCTACAAAAAAGGAAGAACAACAAATAAGAACCTTATAAGAGCTTTTCTTTCCTCAAATGAATGAGAAAGAAGCAGAAGCTATGGGCACTGCTTCATGTGCAGGGAAACACAGAAATCAAAGCTTAAGAATGGGCTGATACTTATGAACAAAATACCACTGTTTGAAAAACACGTCCATAATTCTAAGATATGTGTGTGTCCCTTGAGCTCACTTTGTAAGCCCGAGTTTGAAACTAGCATCGTCCGTGTAATTCCAAAAGAAATATCAATCGTCACTACATTTTTTTCCCCTTTAGTCGAAATTCATGATTTCTAAAATTATGCACATAGCTAAGAAGCAGATTCTATGGGGAAATGAACCAGCTAGCTTCTTGTATGACTTGAATGAAGTAGACTTCTGGGATGAATGGCCTTGAATAAATATGAAATGTATGGCCCTTAGCTAATGATAGGCCCTGGTGTAGGTGTAGGTGCAACACAGGGGATATTGGCTCTTGTGGGTGAGATAGTCTACGGTTGACTAGTGGCCATTGGAGATTGGTTCCTGGATTTTCGGGAGAGCATGGGAGGTGTGACACAAATGGGAATAAAAGTTTGTTAGTTAGCTAGCTGCATGGAGGGAATAAGGAGAGGGTTATCATCATCAATCTATTTTTTGAATTGTATCTTAGTGAGATTAGGGAGAGCGGAGGAACTCTCAAATGTCCCCTCAATCTTTGTTTCTTTTCTTTTCTTTTCCATTTCATTCAATTAAGCAATGACAGATCCTTTCTTTTGTTCTCAATTCTCTGTTTTCTGGTCATTTGAGTTTGATCTCATCAATTGGTATCAGAGCTGCTCCGATCTCTGATAATGGCACCAGCGGTGAAGAAATTTGACGATGAACGTTTGGAAGAGGCTAAGTTGGACATGGAGGCCTACTAGCAAGTGTTGGAGGAGATGAAGGCCGGCATCAAGAAGATGAGGACTGACATCAAGATTATCTCTCGGATAGAGGAGATGATGATGAAGATCTCAGGAATATTGGATGAGTTACGGCAACCACCTGGCAACCAGGGAATGACAGCGACGACGATGCCGCCTATTCTGGTGCCGGAGGAGAAGGCAGCAATCACTGATGACGTTACCGGCATTGAGGTCTTGATCTCCAATTGCATATCAGGCCAACGTTTCATGTCTAATCACGCAGATTCAAGGGAATGGTCCAGCAGGCTTGAGGAGACACCTACTCTAGTGATAGAGCAAGATCAGGGGCCGCCCGAGGAGGAAACAACAAATGCCAACGAAGGAGATAGTGATTCAAAGAATATTAGTGTGGAAGAGATGCGCGAAGGTGAACGCAAAGGAGGATTCGTGAATGGAGATTGCACGCGAGATCGCGATGATCGGAGGCTCCGAACTGGTACGGATCCCCGCGTTCACAGCTTTGGTCTTGGCGAGCAATGTGCTAGTGATGTTCTTGGGTTTTCGTGAAGGGATCTGTGTTTAGATCTTGGATTGGTGCGATCGGAGCCTGACGAACAATGTTGGAGGGCGACAGAGGCGTTATTGCTACCCAATCTGAGTGAAGATTTGGAGATTTTGGGCGGCGATTTGGGTCTATGGTCTGACTCGGAGTTTGTTCCACATGGAGACCAGGTCGGAGGTAGCACTAACGACGACCATAGGGTTGGGTCCGGCATGTGGCACAAGGCTAACCTGCTTTCACTGATGGAGGATAAGCGCGGTGCTCCGACAACTGATTTGGAGGTTTCGAACATGGACAAATCACGCCTGAGTGCGCCGAGGGAGGAAGGAAACAGAAGTCCGATTCCATTCCCGAAAGTTTCGTGCGAGGTTCGAACGGGATAGAGCGTCGATGGGTTGGGCTTTGCTATTCCAATGTGAAAAGTGACCACGAAGCTTTGATTTCAAAATTTATCTTCAACTTTGGTGACTTAGGCGGTTACAACGCTGATTCGCCCACAGATGTGGATGAGCGAGGTGGTCGGAGAGGTCGCCGGCCAGCAGCATCCCTTTTTTCAGGCGAAGGCATTCTTTTTGATGTCCTTCTCTCAGGAGGACAGGACAAATCAAAAAGGGCCCAAAAATACATGTGGGAAAAGCATGTTGCTGAAAAAGAAATGGTGAAAATGGCAAAGGTGGTTTTGGAGGGAGATGATTTAGTCCAGCTCAGGGTATTTGAAGATGGGAAAATTTCTTAGTCTATTGCGGCCATTGACGAAGGAGATGAAGCAACGAGATTTGGTGGTGAATAAGTGACGGGAGATGACAACAGTTGTGGATATTCTTTCATGGCCAGAGATGTTCTGGTTTCGTTTGATAGCTCTTGTGGGATTTATTGCAATGGAATTGAGAAGGAATACCTGCAGCTTCCTCTCCTTTCTTGTGACCAACAAAACTATGAGGTCGCTGTCCTTGCTGTATGTGCTTCATAACAATAAAGATTTTAAGAAACAGGTGTTTGCTGTTCTTGATATGTCTAACGTGAGTAGTATGCTATTGCACTATCACAAGGCTGATTGTTTAGAGGATCCCACTGGATTTGACTATTACAAAGCTGATTGTTTGAAGGAGCCCATTGGATTTGCTGCTTTCTTGGTAGATTTTAATTTCAAATCCAAACAGAAGAGCCCAAGTGCCAAATATGTTTTCATTGATGACAAAGTGACAGGTCCACAAAAATTTTATCCTGAAGTTTGTGATTACAGGGTTTCCTTGATTGGCGACAAAGTGGGCAGCATGGTCAAGGGTGTTGAAGATAACAAGCAAAAATAATCATTATTGAAGAATTTCCCTATTGCTGCCTTGGACGAGTGGGAAGGTTTTATGGTGTTTTTCCAAGATACTAAGAAGCTTGAGGAGGAAATAACATAAATTCTCAAATTTGCAGATGTGATTTCCAAAGGCTACCAGTTTTGGGATTCTCAACTCATGGTGGTAGTGGTTTTAGCTTCCAAATCCTCAGCTAAGGCCTTAGTTCACCTATTTAAAATGGTTGACAGTCAATTCCAAGAAATTCACACTTGCCAGCAACTAGCTGATTTTTCAGGGCAAGGAGCAAGGTCCATTTAGGATATTAAAAGGGAGTTCAGTTCTTTGCAAACTTCAAAATATAATTTGCTTAGTGATCAGGATAAGCTGAGGGATGAACAACAAAGCATGGAAAATGAGTTAGCAACTGTCAAAATTCAATGGCAGTCACAATGGGAGGAGAAAATCCAGGCGGCTAGAAGGTCAAAAAAGGCCGAAGATTGTTGGAACATTTGTCTAAGAAGGTGAACCCAAACATTGCGGACGAGGGAGATTCACAGATTTGTGCCAAAGATGATAAGCTTCAAGTTATGTGGTACATAAGGACAATGACAACCAAAATTTCAGCTGATGTGGCCACAAAGCCTTCATTAGCTGCACAAGTGAAGGACGTTACAGAGGGCGGTGAATGCTTTTGTATTTTCGAAAATGATCTTGGTTATAATAGTTGCCTTGGTGCCCAAGGGATTGAGACGTTATATGAGAAGTTTCCCTTCATTGTTTGTGCTTTGAAATTCAGCGGGGAAGATTTTGTTGTTGTGGTGCACTACACACAGCAGCAAGAAAAAGTTTGTGAGAATGTGTGTGTTCTAATTGGCTTGTTTGAGGTGACCAACAAGGTCTGGTACTGCCACAAAGCTGAGTGTGGGAGTGAGCTATTTCGCTTAATTGGTTTCTTTTTGGTTCTCATTCTCAGCTACAAAATGAAACGTGAAGTTGGAAAAATAAAGCAGTTATCAGAAAGATCTGAAGCAAGTTTGGAGGACAAGCAGATGGCTGAACAGGATGCTATGCTTGATGTTCTTAAGGACAACCTGTTGCGGGCTCGGTAGAGGATGAAGGCTGCGGTAGATGGTAAAAGGCATGAGGTGACTTTTGAAGTAGGAGAATTCGTGTATCTCAAGCTATAGCCTTACAGCCAATATTCTTTGGTTTTCCACCACAAGGAGAAGTTGACTCCCAGTATCTATGGGTCCTATGAAATTCTTGCTCGGCTCTCTGCAGATTTGGCATTCAAAGTTGAACTTGTAGCGCTCCTTGGTAGTTGGCAGACACACCATGGTTTCTTTTCCTCCTTGGAAGTGCTGATTCGCTGGACCAATTTATCAGCCCTTGATAACTCTTAGGAGACGTTGAAGTCTTCAACGCCATACTCCCTCAATTCCACCTTGAGGACAAGGTGCGTCTTTGGGGAGGGGGTATTGATAGGCCCCGGTGTAGGTGTAGGTGCAACACAAAGGGATATTGGCTCTTGTGGGTGAGATAGTGGATGGTTGACTAGTGGCCTTTGGAGATTGGGTCCTGGATTTTTGGGAGAGCATGGGAGGTGTGACACAAATGGGAATATCAGTTTGTTAGTTAGCTAGCTGCATGGAGGGAATAAATATAAGAGAGTAAGGAGAGGTTTATCATCATCAATCTATTTTTTGAATTGTATCTTAGTGAGATTAGGTAGAGTAGAGGACCTCTCGAATGTCCCCTCTATCCTTGTTTCTTTTCTTTTCAATTTAATACAATTAAGCAGTGACAGATCCTTTCTCTTGTTGTCAATTCTCTATTTCCTGGTCATTTGAGTTTGATCTCATCAGCTAAGTACACGTCTAAGTTCAGACCATTTGACCATTCACACAAAAAAAAAAAAAAAA
>LNSY01039549.1:0-10297 GCA_002024485.1 Artocarpus camansi
AAAAACTGCAAAAATATCCATAGAAATAATTCATGAAAGTGTTGTTTTGACCATTGAAACAATGGAATTCGCCTAAAATTAAGGCTAGCAATTTGTGTTCACGTGTCGTGTTTGTGTCAGTACAATTGCAGTACGACACAATTAGGTTGAACACGAACACAACATGATTAATAAACGTGCCTAAAATGCAAACACGAATACAAACCGCTCATGGCACGTGTAACACGATATGACACAATTAACACTATTACTAAACGGGCCGTGATAGGTTGACACAATAAAAAAAACACGTATATAGTGCATTTATGACCCAGTTAACTCAAAATAAAAAAAAATTAATAAAGGCACAATATTTAATTAATACTAATCTACTACAAATATTTCAAATATTTTTATTTTTAAGTTTAAATGTCCTATAAATGAGTAGGTCATGTTATGTCATGTCGACACGTTTACGGCTTATTTAATTAAACATATTAAAATATGTTAAACGTGCTAGCACGAATCTGACCCGTTTATTTTCGTGTTAATCGCACCAGCTCATTTATGGCCAATTAATAAACATGCGTTACAAACCTGTTTATCTTATATCGTTTTCTTATCGTGTTATCGTGTTGTGTCTAAAATTTTCGACCCTATCGAAAATCACAAGGTCTCCAAAGCTGTGATCGGAGGTTTATTTAGAAGGTTGTATCCTCTTGGAAAAGTGATTTTTTCTTTTTTTTTGTCAAAAACAGATACTGTTTGACTTTCTAGTCACACTAGGTTAGCCATGAATTCCTACTCTTAACTTTCCCAAAAGAGTGATGCATTTGTCTACCATATGTGGAAGTCGAGTTCGGCAAACGCACTCGTGTTGAAAATGTTTAATGAGTTATGTATCCACCAACTCATTATTGTCTTGAATTATATCTAAAAATTCTCAATTTCGTGACCTTAGTATTGAAGGGTTCTGTAAATACATACATGTACACATACACACACATATAGATAGGTAGAAAGATCCATAACACACACGAAGGGGTTAAGATTCGAGTTGGACGTACTACTGCAACTAAGTCTAGCTTTTCAATCACAATTTTTTTCCCCATTTGGCAGCTTAAAGTTATGTACAACGGTATTTTTTTCTTTTTTACTTTTACCTTCCAAATTGATTTCAATATTCACCTTTTTGACCCATCATTAGCAAGAAAGTGCAAAATGAAAGAATTTAATTACTCGGGGCGTGCAAGTCTAAAGAAAATCAGGGAAATAGTAGATGTTTAAATATTTTTTTGAAGTAAATAGTAGATTTTAACCTATTCAAAGTAAATGGTTGTAAATAAAAATAAAATAAATTACTTTCGTTATAAATCTAATATTTACTATAAATATTTTTAAAATATGTTGCTTATTTATAATTAGTTTTAAAAACTTGCAACTTACTATAATTTTTATACATCTAAGGGGAAAATAGGCCGACATTTATGAAAAGTCATAACAGGGATACAAGTATTAAATTAACCCCAAACATTATGGATACAAGATTGAACAAATGCAATCAAATATCCAAATAGAAAATATGAAAAAACGCCATAATGTTGTACGTTCATACAACCAAATCAAAAGGGCACAGTCTCCACGCAGGCTCTAAATTAAAGTCTGATTTGGTCTAGTACTGTCTGAAATAATTTAGTGGCTTGTTATCATCTAATTTTTCATCTAACGCTTGACTCTGGAGTGTGTAATTGATATTACACCTATCATTTCTCGTCATATATATAATTGATCAAGCATGGAAGATTCATGGGACTCAGCAACAAGCTTCACAACTTTGAACTTTGGCTGCATCACAACGAACGCCAATGCCGGAAACCAATCGGCTAACACAAAACATGCCGAAATCCACAACCACAAGGCCAGTGAAGCTCGCCGTCAAGGCAATGGCACTGGTTGCTGCCAATAAGGACACTGCTTGCCCACTCCTGGCGGGCGTGAGCACGACAAGTAACCACGTTTTGCAATATATCGCAAAGTCTTTGCAATTGTTTTTGAAGAGGTCATACACGCCAAGGCCGTCATTGCGGAGAAGGTAGGAAGCACGGTGGAGGACGTTGTCAGGGGGTTCAAAGGAGGCAAGCGAGTAGGTTCCTCCTCGAGCTTTCACTACGAAGAAGGCTGCACTCATGCCGTCCTCGAAGAGATAGAGTTCCCCAAAGGAAGCATCCTAAGCAAGAGGAAACTACACCCGCGCGCGTTTTTTCATAAACACATATTGGACAGTGATTGTCTAGAGAATAATTGGATGTGGAAGAGCTAAAAGTTACATAGTATTCAAAAGGTATAAAACTTGAACAAAATATAGGAGTGATGAAATCTTATTTTTGTCCAAGTTATTTATGTATAAATTATATAGGCTTAATTCTAACTAGTTGAACAAAAAAATTAAAGGTTCAAGAGGTAAAGTGAGAAGGTTAAAAATTCATAAGGGCAAAATGATGATTTATAAAGTTCAAGAGGCAAAATAAGGAGTATTAAAAGTTTAGGAGGATAAAGTAGTAATTTTTAATATTCAGAGGATAAAATGAAAAAGGCCTAAAGTTTAGGGGCCTAGTGTTAATAACCCTAAAATATTAGATATAGGCTGTTTGGAATATAGGTTCAAAATCATTTAAAGTAGTTCAAACTATAAGAGTGGTTCAAATTAACGTTTTGTAGAGTAATAAATAAGGTCAGTTTAAACTATAGAGGCAGCTTTAAAATGACTAAAAACTTCAAAATCTAAACTTTTTCCTCTTTAGTTTACACGGTATGAATCATTTTCTACAATAAAAATCATTCTTATTCTCATTTTTTTTCATAAGCCATAGTTTTCTAAATACTAGTTCTCATTTTAAACTTAATGTGATGTTTTATTTTCATATTAAACCATTACATTTCAAACACCAGTTCAAAACCATTGTTTAAACCATACAGTTTAAAACTCATCGTTTAAACTATAAAGTTTTAAACCACACCATTTCGAATCTATACACCAAACGAATATAAGTTATTTGAGATATTTTGTCTTTTTATGGCCTCCTTTACTTCCTGTTTTACTTCTACTCACTTTTCTTTTTTGCTTTCCTTACCCTTAAAATTTCATTTTTTTAACTAATAGTTATTAATACTATTAGTCTTTAAACTTTAGAGTTTTCCTCACGTTCTTTCTAAACTTTAAAAATCATTACTTTACTCGTTGAAGTTTTAAAATTTCTCACTTTGCTCTTTGAATTTTAAAAATCACCATGTTGTCCTTGTTTCAAAGCTCTTTATTTTATCTCTTATGTTTCAATTTTTTGTTTAAATAGACAAAATTAAGCTCACGTTATTCATACATGATTCACCTATAACGCCAAAAAATGAGATTTTATTACTCTCATGTTTTGTTTCATATTTCCACTTTTATTTAGCCTTTTTTTTCTCTTATTTAAGAAGAATTTGCATGTACATTTTTTCTCAATATTATTTACTGATATCTCCACATCTTTAACATATAACTTATCTTTTTTAGTATCCAAATTTAAATATCGGCAAACAATACTGATCTATTAAATGATTTATGCATTAAAAAATGAGAAGAGATGTGCAACCTTTCCTAAATGAGAGTTAAAAAAAAAAAGGTGTCAAGTAACTAGTGTAAATGTGAAACAAAACTTAAGAGTAATAAATTTTTATTTTGCCCTTATAGCTTACTTATGTGCGAATCACGTGTGTTTGATTTTGACAAAATAGTGATTTTTAAAATTTATATGATAAAGTGAAATGTTTTAAAAGTTTATGAAATAAAGTAATGACTTTTAAAGTCTAGAAGGCAAGGTGAAAAACATCCTAAAATTTAGAAAGTATTAGTGTTAATTACCCTTTAACTAAAAATGCTTTAAAATATTATTATTTCAATTGTAACCTTTATATCTACTTTTTTTTTAACTTCATTACTATAATATATGTTTTTTTCGAATATGTCCACCCAAATTAATTTTCTATTTGTTATATAATATTGGATGGAAATACGCGTTTTGTCTAGAACGTGTATTTTAGTAGATGTACTATTTACGCTCAAATTCTATTTCTCATATAACCCCAAATTTTAGTTTATGTTGATTTTTTTAATCCTCAGAGCATTATTTTTGCAAATTTTTTCCCTATAAATATCTGTCTAATTTAAATATTTTATTAACAGCCCTCTTAAATACGATTTTGTCGTATATACTTGTGAGTAATTTTCGCTTTATTTTACCTCCTCTAAAATTCCCTTTTTTTTTTCATGATTTGTTGTTCTTTTAAAACAAAGCCTTTACATTCCACGTTTTTAAATTAGTTTATCTTTATTTTTTTTAAAGCCTAACCAATTTTATTGATTGTGATATAGCGTGTTACTTTTATAAACAAAATATTGAGCTATCATTCAGACTAGAAAATTGTAATTTATTTCTTTTTTTAAAAGGATATGTATAATTTTTTTAAAAAAGCGGATATATTTTCTTTTTGAATTAAAGTAAAAAAAAAAATGACTTCTAGATTTAATCTAAGAAATCAAACTACAAGCTTAAAATATTTTAGATGGTACCCGCCCTAATTTACACAAAATGTTACTGGTAAAAAACACACTATGGTCTCAAGTAAGTTACTAATTCTCAATGTAGATGCTACATAGTTGGCTCTCATCCTTTGAAAACTACCAGTGCAATAGGAGCGTCTGTCAAACAAAGGGATCACCCTAAGATGATCATCTCATGGTTATTGAGAACGAATCAAATCAAATGGTTTTATTTTTCAATCTTTTTGACTTGCTCCTATGGAACCAAGGTCATAAAGATTGAGAAAAATCAGTCATTCACAACCATTGATAAAGGATTCCTCAAAAAGTTAAAGGATTAATAATCCATTTTAGAAAATTGACTTTAAGGATTAAGGATGGGAAACCTCCAACCCCTTCTACGGTTTACCATTGGACAGGCCAATGGACAAGGCATGAGCACATCGTCTAGCAGATATGGCATAGTACAAATCTTTCACAGTTAACAACCTGAACCATTTCCATGACACCCATAAAGTCTCTTTCAACCGTATACACTTCTAGACATAAAATTTCTCGATTAAGTTCTCTCTCCAGTTACTCTTATGAGTTCTTCAGTTTCTTGATGGTATCTACTGATATGCAAAATTACAAAGTATTTATCTAAGAGAAATGAATCTAAAGAAACATAATATGAATTAAAAGGAACTTAATTATTAATGTTCAAGAACTACTTGCCCAATGTGTCTTAAATCAACAGATTCTGCAAAATATTTGAGAGGTTCAATATCTGAAAGAAAAATTTAAAAAGACAGAAGTAGGATACCGACAACTCTTAAAAAGTCTAAAACGTTTCTTGTTTCCAAACAGAGAAACGATCAATTACACTCCGCAGAAAAACAAGAAAAGAAATCCTTGAAAGATATCACGAAAACCAAAAAAGATCAACTTTAAGATACTAAACCTATTAGTATTATCGCCCAAACCAGCTTTCCCTATGCAAAAAATCAAACGCACAGAATGCCAACAGCAATGGTTGTCTGTTGCTCTTCATAATATTGTACTTTCCTTTCAACAAGCACATATACTTGGAGAATAAGTTATGAGTCGATCTAAATGTCACCAAATTGCATTCTAAATGTCATGTTGAGTCCTTAAAAAAACAAAATAAAAATAAAGTAGTAGTGGTAGTAATACTAAATAAATAAATCAAAATGTTGTTGGGTATAAAAGACCTATGGATCAACAAAGTTTCAAGCAGGACAAAGCTTCAAATACTTTTTCACCAGGACAGATTAGAAGCAACACTTCCACTAACAACTGAAACGGCTGCAAAAGAATCATCAATAACCCAAACGGGCACTAAGATAATAAAGATAGCAGTATTATCACAAAGACCAGCATTCTCAACGCAAAGATCAACTGCGCTCTTCATAAAATTCTACAATCCTTGCAACAAGTAAAAGATTGTGATTTCAGAATCCCAGAATCCTAGGGAATCCTAAATTACAAAAACTAATTTAAAAACCCTAGTTCCCTCGTAGTGTTTGAATACACCGTATACTATGAAAAAAGTAAATATATAGAATCAGTTATGAATCAATCCACATGTGACGAAATTGCATTCTAAAATGTGCGGTGCGTATAAGAGGCCTATGGATCAGCAAAGTCACAAGCAGAACAAAGTTCGAATTCTTATTGACTGGAAGGATGGATCAGCATTCAGCAACCCTTTCTCTACAAACAGAAATGGCTGATAAGAATCAATAACCGAGGTAGCTAGGATCGCCCATATACTCAGCTATTTGCTCAAGGCGGACATTGATCATGTCATGAGTATCTGCATCCCTAACAATGCCAGTTTCCTGGTCCAAATCCCTCTCCACAAGACTCCCATACACTCCTTTATGCTTCCCGGACAGCACAAGCACTGGGCCCCCACACCGCGGAACTGCGGTCTCCAGAACATCTTGAGACACCCCTTGAATGAGCTCCCTGCCATCGTCCATAGACACATCGCAAGCCCTTGGCCCAACCACATCCACCACCTCTCCTTTCTTCAAATACAATCTCCCTCCTTTCAAGTCCCTGCTAATGATCCTTACCCGAATGTGACTCGTCAGCCACGAAACCTCTGTTTGTTTCTGTTCTTGTCTCTCATTATCACGATCTCTGCTTCTAGTTTCTCGTCTCTTATTCTTATTCTTCTTCTTCTTCTCCTTCTTCTGTTCCTCCTCACGAATCCTCAATTCTTTCAATTTCTTCAAACATGTCTTATCTTCCTTCGATCCCAACTCTGCAACATCCCGAATTTCCACTTTCACCATCTCTTCGCTACTCGAAAGCCTCACTACCAATCTATTATCACTCAATTTCTCCAAAACCCTACCTTTCAATCCCAAATCTCTTCCATAAACTATTCTCACTTCCTTGCCAACCAAACTTTCTTTACTATTAGTATTGCTACTATTATCATCCTTTAATTTCGGAATCAAATTATTCGAATAATTGCGATTGGAATTCAGAAGCGGAGGGAGATCGCTAATTACAAACCCTAATCCTTGCTTGTCGGTCCTCTTCTTGTACTCGACAACCTTGACGTCCTCCTTCGCGTTCTTCCCGATGCCTCTCCCTTCGTACCACCCGTACCCAGAAAGCAGCGCCGCACCAAATCCCTCCACCGGAACGTCTTCGAACTCCGCCATTCCCCGGTCCTCCGGCAACCTCCGGAGGTCAAACTTCAACTTCTGAAGCAAGACGTCCTCCGTGGGAGTGAATCTCGGCCGTTCATTCTTCCCAGTCTGCTTTATGGCTTGTTCCCGGCCGTCAATCTCATCATCGCCATTGGCGACCTGCCGAAGGTTGAGGCCATACGACATGGTGGATTCGGTGGCGTCGCAAAGGGATTCGACCTCGAACTGGAGGCCGCCGGAGCCGTCGGATTGGGCGATCGGAAGGTCGAGACTCTTCATCCGCTTGTGGGGCCTCCATTCGTTATGTATTGGGGCGATTACGACGCTGTTTTGATTGCCATTCTCGGTTAGGGTTTCGGAGGTATTGAATTCGGAGACAAACTTTCGGGAATCATCATTGTTTCTGTTGCTCTCCTTGTCGTCGTCGAAGTTCTGTGAGGGCTTTATGGGTTTGAGCTTCGAAGAAGATTTGGATGGCAGAGAGAAGGAGAAACTCATGGCTTTTTGCTTGTATCTCTGATTCTTGACACACGGAGAAAACCAACGGCGATGGACAAGGGAAAGAAGAAATGAGGACCAGAGACGGGGACCAAATAAAAAAGGGGCATTCGGATAGAGAGGCCGTTGACAAAAAAAAATTTTGAAAAAAGTTTTTTTTTTATATAAAAAAAATTAATTTTTTAGATATCAAAACGGTTTTAATTTTTTTCAGTTTTACTACGGTTAGGTTCTTTTATTCGATACAGTCTTTTTTTCTTTTTTCTTTGAAAAAAATTGAGACAGTTTTGATGCTTAAAAAATACATTTTTTTAATATAAAAACAAAAAAGGTCATTTGTCTAATTTTAAATTTTCTTAATCCTTTTTTACCTAAATATCCCAATAAAAAAAGAAGAAAATTGGACAAAACGATTCCCCCAAAAATTAATTTGGAAAAAAGCTTTTTTTTTGACGTAAAAAATAATTGACTCGCTTTATTTGTTGGGGTATTTTGAAAAAAAATAAAAAAATTTAAAATTAAATAAATGATATCTTTTTTTTTACATAAAAAAGGTTGTTTTTTAGCACCAAAATTGTCCTAATTTTTTTTAGAGAAAAAAGAAAAAAACTGTATCGAAGAGAGGAACCTAACTAGGGTGAAAATAAAAAAAAAACTGAAACTGTTTTAAAGTCAAAAAAGCTAGTTTTTTTTTATGCCTAAAAACAAAAAAAAAAAGGAGATTATTAACCAAATAATTTTTTTTGAAAAAGTTACTTTTCAAAATCCCCATTGTTTGTTTCTTATGTGGCATAATGTTATCCACTTCATGCCCTCCACGTTGGCGGCCTCTTCCCTTTGTTCCTTTCTAGATACAAAGCAAAAAGGAGGGGAAAAGATTTTTGTTGTAAAGATGCCCCTAAATTGAATCTCACCTAAATTTTGCCCAAAACTCCCTTCCTTGTTTCCCTTGCCGATTTGCCCTGTAAATCAAAACCCTCCTTGTCAGAAATTTTTCTTCTTCCTCAACACCCAAACTCTCTCCAATTCTTCCTTTCTTCTTCTCCCAACTCTCACGCTCGAACTTTGATCATCTCTTGCAACAATGTTTGTTGAGGCACGCCTCTACGTAGACGATTGTCGCATCCAAACGAGAAGGCCGCAAGCAGCAATATCGGCGATTGTTGACCCTGTTTCTTATTTCATTCACGTTGTTAGACGCAACAAGCAAATATCGACGACCCAATGAAGCCAACCCATAGATAATGAATTTCATTTTCAGTCTAAAATCAAATCAAAAAAAATATGAGTGTTTTTGTTGTATGTGATTGTTTTGATTTTGGCTTGGAAATTGGGTTAACATTGCATTGCATGGCATTGGATAAGGAAGCAGAAGAGAGTCAAAATGGGAAAGCAAAACAAAAACAAAACATTGGAAAAAAAATTTTGACAACACATAAACAGAAAAGAACAATACAGGCTTATAGAAGTTATCTCTACGCTACCAAGACAAAAAGTTTATTTAGGTATAGAGTAACGTGTGTTATGTTATATAAATCTCTATAGTTGACTTTTTAAAAACAAATAAAGGCATCCCATTGAAAGAATAAATTTGAAAAAAAACATTGCACTGTCTTTTGAATTGAACTGTAATGGAAAGGCAGTGGAAGTATCCATTTCTTCCCAATATTTTTGGCTGAAAAATGGAGAAACACCCATCTTGATGGGCTTGGGAACGTTTGTTGTGGGGGTTGATATGGGGTCTGAAAGGGGTCTAAATATGGAGACCCTGCATTGACCCATATCGACCCTTAATGTTGCAAATGTAGAATGAGGTCGATATAAGGTCTATGTATATAGACCCTTCATCTCCCATATCGATCCAAGCATGTTGAATTTTCTGCACAAAATCCAGTAAGCTGTAAATCCTCTAGTTTCGGACTTTAGTTTTGGGTTTGTTTGTGGAATGATTTTTTTAGAAACTAAATATACATTCAATGGTTAATTAGTAACAAAAAGTGGTTTATTATTAGTCAATACATTAACATGAAAGATACATGAAGCATGTCCCAATCATGTAAACAAGTAGGAGATGCATATAATCTTCCATAACAGTCATTTTCTTGCCTTTGAAAAATAAGGTGAATTTGGAGGAAAATGATAGAAAAAATGCATCCACAAAGTGACTGTATGTTGGATCCTTTCTAAATCAACCTAATTCACCAACATATCCACACATTTTGGTCCCCACCCTTCTAATCATGTAGGTTGAAAGGCTTCAAAATTGTTTGTCAATGACTTAAATTCTATATTTGAAGAGGATACTTGAAAGAGTTCTGCACAACCATAACATGAGAAAGCAACTCGAAACATCCCACAATAAAAGGCAGTCCAGGATACCTTAACCTTGAAAAAGAAAGATTAGAAACAAAACCACTAAGAAAGAAACAAATAAAGAAAGTTAATGATTAGTGAAACCAAACAACCTGTGTAAACGTTTCATATTTGGCTATTGGGATGATATGAAGGAAGGCCAAAACTACTGTTGTTAATTTTCTTTATCCGCAACAAGTGCATCTAATTTGGTTCT